>PVKC010001923.1:0-46117 GCA_004027635.1 Crocidura indochinensis
TTTTTTTTTTTTTTTTTTTGGTTTTTTGGGCCATACCCGGCGGTGCTCAGGCGTCACTCCTGGCTGTTTGCTCAGAAATAGCTCCTGGCAGGTACGGGGGACCATATGGGACACCAGGATTTGAACCAACCACCTTTGGTCCTGGATCGGCTGCTTGCAAGGCAAACAGTGTTGTGCTATCTCTCCAGGCCCCTGCCAGTAATTATTTTAAGTACTTTTGTGTATAAATTATTTTCCTGATCAGAGCAAACCTATGAAAATCTGTTTCCATTTTTAAATTTTATTTATTTATTTTTGGTTTGGGGCCTACAGTTGGCAGTGCTCATAAAGCTGCTCCTGGCTTTGTGCTCAGGAGAAACATATGGATGCCAGTACTGAGGCCTTGTTGGCCACATGCAAGACAAATGCCCTACCTGCTGTACTATGACTCTACCCCATGCTGTTTCCATTATAAAGATGAGGAAAGTGAGGCCCTACGAGATTAGTAACATGGCCAGGATTATACAATGAGATCAGGGGAGAAAATGGAAATAGGATAAGGTTTTAAAAAAATCAGAACAGTTGCTGTTTGACTTTGAAAGTATGATACCTTCCCCCAAATCATGACAAAGCAAACCCACCTTCCTAATTATATGTTTCTAAGGCAAAAGGAACTCAAGACAAATCCCTGTAATATGGTTGAGACCTCCAGGATTCTTACCTAGGCCCTTTCTCTTTTCACTCCCTCTGTAAAACTGCAGCCAATTCTGTAGCTCCACGGTGGTCTTTGCTATGTGCAAATCTCTCTTGAGCTTCTTAACTATATATTTTATAGTTTTTATATAGATACACATATATACCCAATAGGTAAGGTTCAGACATTTTATCCAGAAGATCCTTGAGTGAGACACACAATAATTCAACATTGAGCTAATAATCTCTTTAGTTCTTTTTTTTTTTTTTTTTGGTTTTTGGGTCACACCTGGCAGTGCTCAGGGGGTACTCCTGGCTCCATGCTCAGAAATTGCTCCTGGCAGGCACGAGGGACCATATGGGGCACCGGGATTCGAACCAATGACCTTTTGCATGAAAGGCAAACACCTTACCTCCATGCTATCTCCCGGGCCCCATCTCTTTAGTTCTTAAAACTGCTTCTCAAGTGTTCCCTATTTTAGGGATTGGAATTACCTGAGCCAGAGAGTGTCTTTCCATCTACTCATCTCCTTCACTTCCTACACTCCTACCTCATTTACCATTTCTACCACAACATGAAATAGTCAGCAAGCCTAACAATTCTGCCAACCATTTCTCTCATTTTCCTCTTTCTGTAGCCCAACTCTGACTACACTAATCCAGGCCCCTTTACTGAAATAACCTCTTTAGTGGGACTACCTCAGCCTTTAAAATTCTTTCTCTATTCTGAAGCCAAAGTGGTTAAAATGCTGATGTTAGCATGCCACTCTTTCTTCACATTAAGCTCTTATATGGATCCCCATAGCTCTTGGAATAAAGTATACATTTTTTTAAAAAACATTTGTTTTGAGGGCCATACCCAGCAATGCTTGGGGAACTTGACTATTGTTCCCTTCCCTTTCCCTGCTGAAGTCCTTACTCAGAAATAACACCTGTGATACTTGCTACTCTCCAGTATTGGTTAGAAGCTTCTTCTCTCAGTCTGCTTAATGTACTACATTACCTGGGCTGGAGTAATAAGTCAGCAGGTAGGGTACTTGCCTTGCATGTGGCAATGATCCAGGTTCCACCCCCAGCACTTCATATGGTCCCCACCAAAAGTGATTCCTGAGCACAGAGCCAGGAGTAAACCCTCAGTGCTGCCAGTTGTAGCTCCCAAAACAAAAATAAACAAAATAATTGCTGCATTTCTTATTATTAATTATCTGTTTATTCTCTTCTTCCCCAAACTATGAATAATGCCCCCTCCCTGCCCCCAGTTCTTTCAATGCCTAGGACATAGTAGACTGTGTCTGCTACACATTTCTTGACAAAATATTGAAGGTCATGGGCCAGCAGTAAAGCCTTTCCTGGCATATGTATGATCTTTGAATATGATCTTCAGAACTACACACACACACACACACACACACACACACACATACACACACACACACACACACCTATGGATGTAGAAGATCTCCAACTATCAACTATAGAGGTTTCACTCTAAAGACAATACATGTGCACCAATGTCCTGGCAATGGTAACTTTGAGAAGAATAGTGGAGACGATGAGGAAATACTGTGGTATCTTGCTTAAACACTTCAATCACCAGGTAACATGTTGAGGCACTGAGGTTTTGTTTCGCTGTTGAAAAAAATAACAATAATAGAGCTACTTCTATTTTGTTTTGTGTCTTATTCCTCTTTCCATTCCAAGAAGGTAGCCCACATCCCATTGCCATGCCCTAGAGGCAAAAGAAAAATACCATTGGAAAGATTAAGTTCACTTAGGAAGTATGCAGGTCCTGAGGGCAGGAAAGAGCCCCCACTGTGGGGCTATGAGTGTGGAGCTCCTGGGTTCTGGGAGATATGTTGGGTGATGGAATTTGCAGCTCCAGAAAGGCTGGATCCTGGTGAAGACCGTGAAGGCAAGCCTATGTGGATTTTAAGGGAATGTTTGTACTTGCGATGGGTATATTTGTGGTGACTGGCATAAAGAAATATTTCCTGGATCTCCTTTAGGACTGCAGTTTGCAAAAACCCTAGGAGCATTGTGCTGTTCTATGACATGGAACTACTACAAAAACTATTCCTACTACCTATAAGGATAGGGCCATGAAGTCAGATTCAGGTTGAATGAAAGGAAATAAGGTCTCATGATACTATTTCTTGAACCATTATATTGATGGCATGACAATTATATTCGCCACCCGTTTATATGGTTTCACTCTTACAATGAGAATTTTTCAAGTCTTTCTCATTAAAACAAAAACGGACACAATGGGGCTGGAGCAATAGAACAGAAGGTAGGACCTTGCATGCAGCCACCTGGGTTCAATCCCCAGCATCCCAGATGATTCCCTGAGCACTGCCAGGAATGATGTCTGAGCCAGGAGTAACCCCTGAGCACCACAAGGTGTGGTCCCCAAAACAAACCCCCCCCCCACACACACACTACAGGGACTAAGAATGTGGCCCATGTAATTCAGCATATTCTTTGTACACTCAAGTCCCTGAACTTGGTCCCAGCACAGTGAGGCCCCCAAGTACCACCAGGTATGGACCCCAGTGCCTTTCTTTTTGCCCAGCACCATAACATGTATCCTCAGAACAACATTAAACAAAAACCAATAACAAGGGGCAGAAGAGATAGCCCAGCTGACTGAACATAGGCTTTGTATTTAGGAGCTGTGAATCTGATCCTGAATACCATATGGTCCCTTAAGAAATATTGGAAGAAGTCACCCCAACCACCACTTGAACCCCAAATCAAAATACATACATTTCATTTAACCAGCATGGTATTGATTGCCCACAAGGCAATTTTGTCTTGAGTAAACTCAAGGGTTGCCCGACACCAACATCCTCCTTCATGGTGAACTTTTAGTGGCAAAGAGTGCCTCTACAGGCAAACTTTTATGGGTTTATCTCTCAGAGAAAACCCAGCCGATGCGATGCCATGCGTAGTCTCCTTGGAATGTAAATCAAAGGTGTAAACATGTTCTCTCTGTAGGAACCCAATCCTTTCAGTGACACTAAAAAAGAGTTGAAAGAAATGGGCTTGGCTTGCAAGAACTGGGGATAGCTTGAGAGGGCTTGCAGAGGGATGGAAGGTATTTCCAGAAAGGCCAGTGAAGGATGCTCCTTCCATCCCAGATTCTATCTTGAAGAGGCAAAGAAGAGGAGCTGATAATGAACCATTCTAGATCACACCACCTGAGAACTGAGTTTTGCACACAGACTTTACATCACATAGACAATGCACTGCCCTTCAGGAGTGCTTGTTGTAGTTAATGTGCCTGAGACTGCCTCTGCCCTCACTGACTTTCTGATCCCCTTTCCTCTTCCCCAAAAGGCACAATGTTCAATGATTCTGGACAAGTTCCTTAGCCTTTCTGAACTTCATATTATCATCTTCACAAGAAAAAAACAAAATGCCTCTAGAATAAGCATGAAGACAGAAGATAAAAGGATTAAGTGCAAACGCAAAGCCCAACATCAGTAAGTGCTCATTAAATGGTAGGTGTTTTTATCACTGCATTTCCAAAAATAAAATTTCTCCTTATTTTGGCAGGGGGGAAAAAAAGCTTTTTCTGACTGCCTCTCCCTTGGCAATCTCCAATGCTAAATGCTTGTGTCCCATGCAGCTGGACGGGACAGCTTATTATCCACAGTCACTTCCCTCCTGTGCTCAACTCTCCAAACCCCACTGAACAAGCTCTTCCAGTTCTCAGCCTGCCTCCTTCCCATGAAGGAAGCCATGTGATCTCATTACCTCCTCACAAAGGGCATTCCAGGGCTCAACTGAGCCCCGAACTTAATGCTGGTCTTACTTTTATCCATGGCATCTTCTCCTCTTGGGGTGTGTGCTTTTGCAAGCAATTCTTTAATGTCTCCTATTTCCCGGCCACCCTCCTCCCCCCGCACCTCTGCTGCAATAATCTCTTCTCTGGTTCCACATACGGACCTTCACCCAGGCCTTGGAGGTAACTTTACTGCCTGCTACAATTTTGCCTTTGTAATCAGGGACATTGGCCGGACATCAAAGGCAGCCTTCGCCCTGCTTCCTCTTTTCAGATTTTATAATCAGTCTCTCCTGTGCAACATCTATTACCTGAACTTAGAACTATCTTGACTTTTATCTAGAGCCGCAGGACACACCAGCATCATAAAGTCAAGCTCCTGTAGCTAGGGGGTTGGGAAAAAACAAATTGGGAGTTGATACTTCCGGCTGCCAGCACTGGAACAGTATCTGAGGTCCAGTGTGGTCAGCAGGGCCTTCATTTAAAAAAAAAAGTCATGCTTATGTCCACAGGCAACCTCTAAGGGTGACTGTTTAGGTTAGAATTTAGAAACCATTAGACCTCATTCTCATCCTCCTTTCAGCCAGTCTCTTTGGGATGGCTATTTCCTAAAGAATTAAGTTGGGAGACTGGGGGATTGTCTGGAAATTTCCTTCATCTACTTTGCTTAAATATTTAAAAATAAGAAACATATATTTACATACATATTCCTGCTTAATTGTATAATTTCTTTAGTTATAAATAAAATTAATTGGGTCAAGCTAGAGAAGCATAATCTTGGGGCACTGATTGGGAGGGACAAGCAGAGAGAGAAAAGATGAGAGGGGTATCTGGTTTTTCTTTTTTTGTTGTTGTTTTTGTTTTTGTATTTGGGTCACACCTGGTGGTGCTCAGGGGTTATTCCTGGCTCTGCACTCAGAAATCACTCCTTGCAAATGGAATGCCAGGATTTGAACTACTGCCTGCCCCGGGTCTGCTGCTTGTAACGCAAATACCTTACCACTGTGCTATCTCTCCAGCCCCCGGGAGATACTTACTTCATCTAGAAAACCATTCTAGAGGAATAAGGATGCTAGTGTGCAAGACAGTTGATAGGAGAAGAATTAAAATGATGTGCCAACTTCTAACCGGAAACAGGGTGACAAAGTCCAAGGGGAAACATTGAGCTCATTAAAGGTTCAGTCTGGATCTTTGCATATTGTCAGCTTTTATATTAGTGAAAAGAATAAATGAAACTCCATTTGAATCAGTAGTCATACCGTTTCCAAGAAATGTAAATTGCTGACAGCTAAATCTGGTTCATACCTATAAGGACTTTTAAAATTTGCTTTCACCAAAGAGGAATGTGAGACTTAAGTTACATGCTGCCCATGGTTACAAAACTAGGGAAAAGAATTTGAGGTCTCTTAAAGTCAGTCCCAGTACCTGTCTTTGGCCCTCTGCCTCCAGCTAGCCATGCTGGGAGGTATCCCAAGTGGTACACAATCTCAGCAGAGTACTCTAATGGAGGATGGAAGCCTTCAGAAAAAATGGTGATTTCTAGAATTTCCGGCCTTGAATTATTTTTGTTAGCAGGACAGGTTGAGTGTCTGCTCCCTTTCTCTCTGGACCTGAGCTCCTTGGTTCACAGCTTCACTTCCTTCCTGCCCCTTGTGGGCTTTTCTCATCACTTCTCACCACAACAAAGACAGCCAGGCCCAGACATTGCTGGAAAATGCTTTCTAGTGAACAGTCCACCTTTGTTTAGGATAAGGAAGGTGTGTCCTAAGACTAGAGGTCACAGCTCTGACCCAAAGTGTGGCCTATTCAGCTAGGCTGTCTTCTTCACTGTCTCATCACTTTAAAGACTTCATTCTTTTGAATTAAAATCCACCATACTTGTTTTAGACTATGTCTGAGTTTCATGATGTAACTGGATCATTCTTCCCTATATAATCCCTCAAGATGGGTTTTTTCCCTGATCCCCCATATAGTTTTTTGTTTATTTATTTATTTATATTTTGGGGGTCATACCTGGTGGTACTTAGGGGTTATATGAGGTTCTGCACTCAGGAATTACTAATGATGGCCTCAGGGGACCAAATGGGAGGCTGGTGATGGAACCCAAGTCAGTTACCTGCAAGGCAAATGCCTTATCCAGTGTACTATTTCTCCAGCCCCTCTACCTGCTATCTTTGCCATGTGCATTATCACAAGGTCAAAAACAAGAAGAGGAAAGAGAAAATAAAGTGTTAACTCTTTCAGTTATTTTTTTTTTTTGGTTTTTGGGTCACACCCGGCAGTGCTCAGAGTTACTCCTGACTCCATGCTCAGAAATTGCTCCTGGCAGGCACGGGGGACCATATGGGGCACCGGGATTCGAACCGATGACCTTTTGCATGAAAGGCAAATGCCTTACCTCCATGCTATCTTCCGGGCCCCAACTTTCAGTTATTTTAACTGGGGGAATGGGAGACACTCAACTGTGCTCGGGGTGACTCTTGGCTCTGCACTCTCAGGAATTATTCCTGGCAGCATTCAGGGGACCATATGTGATGCCAAGGATTGAAGCCAGGTCAACTGCATGCAGAACCAGCATCGTACATACAGTAACATAGCTCTAGGACTCTTTCAGCTATTTTTTTTTTGTTTTTGTTTTTTTGGGCCACACCTGGTGATGCTCAGGGGTTACTCCTGGCTATTCGCTCAGAAGTCACTCCTGGCAGGCACGGGGGACCATATGGGGAACCGGGGGATTGAACCGTGGTCCGTCCTAGGTTAGCACAGACAAAGCAGGCACCTTACCTCCAGCGCCACCGCCCGGCACCCCCTCTTTCAGCTATTTTTAAATAAATACATACCAGAAAAGATTATTTGACAATAAACAGAAAGGAGAAAAATTTTAGCCATCTATATCCATTATATTCCCATATAGAAACAGGTTTCATTTGACTCAATGCAGAAAGACCTCTAGTTACAGAGGCAGTAGGAATCTACTTGTGAAATTAGTAGGAAAGGAGAGGAGGCCCATCAATAAAAGGTTTTTAGAAGAAAGCATTTATAATAGGATATAAGGAACTGTGGTGCGCAAAGATCAAGACCTTAGAAGATATTCCAGCCATGTGATGTGGAGTTGTTTTCTCACCATGTGAGAGACTCAGGGCTGAAAACCACCTAGAATCTGCTGATAAGTCAGAAATGTCAGTGGAGCTCTGCCACTAATATAAGGAGATCTGCCACTGGTATAAGGAGATCTGGCACCATCACTGGCCTCCATTCTGTGAGAAGTAATCTTCAGATCTTATTGAAAAAAAGTCTTTGAAAAAGGTTGAGTTGTTGATGGAGGCAACAGTATTGCAAGAGGAAAACATTTACTCTTCACATTTCCAGATCAAGGATCTAAAGGGGCATGGCCATATTAACCACTAAGCCTGATCACAATGAGGTAGTTAACTAAATATTCACAAATGCTCCAATTTGTCTAATGCGCTATTTCAAAATGGACTTGATATAAAACTCTTTTTTTATGATTTGGGGTCACAGGACCTAAGAAAGGCTGTACCAGCAGTGATCAAGGAGCCCTGGCATCACTCTCAACAAAACTTTCCCCAGCTGTACAGGCCTGATAGGTCAGTTGTCAAGCCAGCTGAGGAAGTACCGCTCAAGTCCACCAGTGCTGAAAGCTACCAGGGCAGTGGTAGCTGGCAGTGGCAGGGGACCATATGGTGCTAGGGATCATACCTGGTACAGGCAAGACTTGTACACTAGTCCTCTGAACTATCTCCCTGACTCCTGTCTTTTTTTTTTTTTTTTTTTTTGGTTTTTGGGTCACATCCGCCAGTGCTCAGGGGTTACTCCTGGCTCCATGCTCAGAAGTTGCCCCCTGGCAGGCACGGGGGACCATATGGGGCACCAGGATTTGAACCGATGACCTTTTGCATGAAAGGCAAACGCCTTACCTCCATGCTATCTCCCGGGCCCCCTTGACTCCTGGCTTTTTGTTGATGTTCTTACTCTTAATCTAACCACACTTATTTCAGAGATGGAAATAATTTTACAAAAAAACTTACTAATAGCCAGATTTATAATACAGTGGGTAGGATGCCTTCACTTTGAAACCCTTATTACTACATATGGCCCACAATCCAGGAGGTGTAGTTCCCCTGAAGACAGCCAAAGTGAACCCCCCCTTCAAAATTTGCTGAAAGCAGCTGTTGTTATTTTTCTAAATAATTATTTAGGTTGAGATTTTAATGCCAGAAAAGTAAGAAAAATGGTCCAGATGGTCCCTGTAAAAAAAAAATAAATAAAAAGAACAAAGAAAGGAAAGTTGAGACCATCAGCTGATTTATTTAAATATGCAGGTGGCTCGTCGGGACGACCAGCATTGCTGGCCAAGCATTGCTAAATTTGGTGATTTCAATGCAAGAGTGTGAAATGTCTAAATTAATCGAATTCTTTCGCACACATTCCACGTCTTCCAAGCTAGTCCACTCAAAAATTCTGTAAGCATTTCAGTTGCTCTGCAAACTGCACCATACTCCACAACTGGCTTACCCCTAGGTTTAGATTTCAACCTGTCACTATATTCAAATGGGCTAATTCAATCAGGATCAGGAAAAGTTTTGGAATTTGTTTGGCTGATCCCAGATCCTAGCACCTAGACAGTAGTACATAATGTTGCATTTCCATTGCAGAGTTGGAAAGATATGGAACCTGGGCCCATGCTTCATTGTATTAAAGAAACAAGAGGGAATGGAGGGGGAATTGCACTTAGACATTGTGTCAGGAAGAGAAGGACAAAATTATTCAATCCATTAGCCAATGCAGATGCTCAGATTCTTTCCTCAGATGCCATGGAGAGCTGAAGTCAGTCCAAGGAGGCATCTGTTCAAAAGAGGCAACAACCAGAAGCTGGTGCTGGATACGGCCCAGGGTTCCAGCCTGACCACTGCCTGCCCTTTGACCACAGCTTGGAATCCCTGTCCACGGGGTGGCCCTGGGGAAGAGGCCTACTTTAGGGGGGCTGTTTAATGATTTGCCAGTAAAGAACAAGGCAAATAGACTGCTGGCAGCTGCCTGGATGCAACAGGAGAGTAGATTTTTATTCCCACCCATGGTGTAACCTTCCAGGCAGAGGATAAAAAGAAAACTAAGAGATGGCAGAAGCCTAGAAAGAATTGTTGTTTGGGTTCATCATATCATAGGGTCTCTCTGGCTAGGACCTGAATATCTTGGGATAGGTGCCAGTTGGTATTTCCTTCCTTTGAATATTATAGAAATTCCTCATACCAGCTTCTCAAACTCCTTGGAGCCAAAGGGTAAGTTACATAAGCAGTCTCTATGACAGAATTCTAGGCATTATAAGGGAATTAAACCAGAACAAAACAGTCTTGTAGGGTCAGTGAAATGGAACAATGAGTTAAGTACATATTCTACATATAAGGAGTCTCAAGCCAGATCCCCAGAGGCAATGGTCTCCTGAGCACTGCCAGGAACAACCTTTGAGTACTGTGCCAGAAGTAGCCCCTGAGCATTGCCAGGTATAGCCACAAAGCAAATGAAAAAGAAACCTTTTATGGAAAAATGTATAATGATGAGGAAGTAGGTGTTTCTCTGCTAAAAGTCTTTTAATTCTCTGTCCACTATACACACACAACACCTCTAAAACACTTCTTACTTCTCTTCCTTTGGATCTTTCCTGATCTTGGTTTCAGAGAGGACAATACCTGATGTGTCAAAGACCTTCAAGTTCTACAGTTTCATCACTTTTTGCCCTCTATTTCAAACAGGGTCTTTCTCTCCCCGTGTGACCAGTCCTTGCTTTAGAATATCTGGTTCTCAGGGCCGGAGAGATAGCACAGCGACATTTGCCTTGCAAGCAGCCGGTCCAGGACCTAAGGTGGTTGGTTAGAATCCCAGCATCCCATATGGTACCCTGTGCCTGCCAGGAGCTATTTCTGAGCAGACAGCCAGGAGTAACCCCTGAGCACTGCTGCTGGGTGTGGCCCAAAAACAAAAAAAACAAAACAAAAAAAAAGAATATCTGGTTCTCAATAGAAGTTCAAGAAAATATTAGTTCTTTCTCTTTCTCCGTCCTATAGGGTAGGATCTTGAGCTCCTGGGAGTCAGAGAGGAGGTCTTAATTCGCCCTTTAGTATAATGCCAGGAACACAATAGGTATTATGAAAAACAACAACAACATATTCTGGAACCAGAAAGAGTACAGAGGTTAAGGTGCTTGTTCTGTATGCAGCTAACCTATGTTTGATCCTCAGCACTGCATACAGTTCCATGAACATTTCTAGAAGTCCCCTTGAGCAGTGCAGATATAAAGCACAAACAAAACCCATTTTAAAAAATTAAATACATATTAACTTTTTGTTTTAATAAACAAATGTTAGGTAAATTGCCTTGTCATTATTTTCAGATTTTTTTTTCAGAAACCTTTTGTGCACTCTCTATAAAGTCATTAACAACTTTTTTTCTCATCAGCAACTTTTAAAGTCTGCTTCACATAAGCTGTGGTATGTGAGGGGTGGTTAGTTTGGGTGACACTGACAGTGCTCAAGAATCGTGTGTATCAATGCTCGGGGTGCCATGGAGTGAGCCTGAGTTGGATAAGTGCAAGGCAAGTAAGTGCCTTCCTTACCTGCAGTAAGATCTCATTGGCCCCAGGCTATAGTATTTGTACATCTGGGTAAGGCAAAACTGTCTTCCTTTCCTTTTATACTACCCCTATGACTCCTCCATTATTCTGAACAGGACTTCATTTCTTTCAGGAAACTCTTTGTGCTGAGTGGACCATAATCTCTAATAGGGAAGAAAAACCTTAAAATAGCTTTTTTTAAGCTTGTGCATTTTAGAGACCCAGATTCCCCCTGGGTAAGTGCTTGTGCAGTCACCATTGTTTCCAGACCCTATGTTAAATATGCACTGAGGATGCAACTGCCCACAGCTCTGAGAGTGGGAGGAAAAGAAACCAATGGGAACACTCTGTTTTGCTCCATTTTAGCCTACCAATTTGGTGGACTCTTGTGTCATTTGGTACAGTCTCTCTCTAAAGATACAATAGGAAGATGCTTCAGGTCAGGAACTTTCAAGACCAAGACCATTAACAACACTTCTCTGAGACCTATGAAATGGTACAGTGGTTAAAACAACTGCCTTGCATGCTGCTAACAGCTGAGTGTGGGCCAACACCCTACTCACAAAACAAACGAACAACAAAACAAAAAATAGACACTTTATTTTCTTTATAGTATTAATTCAAAGAAAATCTTATCTTCCTCCTGCTGCCTGCTAGCTTGAGACTTGAGTGTCTCTAGTAAACAGTTCCTACCAGGGTTTTAAAAAGAATTTGGACCAGTTAGCACCAAGGAAAAGTTCTAGAAAAAACAAATCACTCATAGTTATGTTATGAGTGGCTATTTTTTTTCTCACCTCAATGGAATGAGAAATACTGGGCTTCAAGTCTACATTTCAGACTTCAGTTATTATCCCTTTGTTCCAGTTTTCCAGAGTTCCTGATGAGTTCCTCCAGCTTAACTCTGGCCCAGCAGCCCTAGGGCAGCCATCTCCCGCCAAATATGGTTGCATGCTCAAATATTCCAAACATCCCTTGACTTGCTCTTGGCGAACTATGAGTTCTTTGTTACTTCCTAATTGCTCAAACCCCTTTTCTATTTTTCTTGCTAAGTGCAGATGGTAAGAGATACAGAAAGATAATCAAAGTGCTGATAAATGGAAGAGGAATCTTCTCAGTTATCAAGTTGGCCCTGAGAAACAGAAGTTCCTGTTTGCATTTGTTGGGAGATTCGAGGAGGTGCCCTCTCCAGACTCAGGGGGGTATAGGGAGTAGTACTAAGGAGAAAACCAAATTCCTGGGTTGAGAGTTCACAGGGCAATGGAGATCAATAGCAGCACTTTTGATCTGTTCCCGGTTATCAGCAAGGCACAGAGCAACACTACCCTTTGTCCTTTTTTATTTTTACTCTCCTAATGGGACCCTTCACCTTAAATTAATAACACTGTTATTCAGCTTTGACGCTGCATTTTCTATTAGCAAAGTGTTTTATAATCCTTCATTAGCTATTTGATTTTCCCTTTATTAGTCACCATTTCACAGGTTGGGTTGAAAAACTAAAGCAATGTAGAGGCCAGAGAGATAGCACAGCGGTAGGGTGTTTGCCTTGCATGCAGCCGATCCAGGATGGATGATGGTTCCAATTCTGGCATCCCATATGATCCCCTGTGCCTGCCAGGAGTGATTTCTGAGCACAGAGCCAGGAGTAACTCCTGAGCACCGCCAGGTGTGACCCAAAAACCTGAGAGAGAGAGAGAGAAGGAGAGAGAGAGAGAAAGAGAGAGATACTAAAGCAATATATTATAGTTCATGGACAACAGGGAGAAGCACATCATAATAATACATGAAAATTACAAAGTTCTTGGGAACTAAACCTAGGTTACTAAACTCAGGGTAAGACTTGCATTTTTTATTTTGCCAACAATAAAACTGAGAGCTCTCACTAATTTAAATTTAAAATGTGACCACCAAACACGTCTTAAGAAAATAATTCTCTACACTGTCCAATTTCCTCAGAACAGAGATGAAAATAGAAAGAAAAGGGTGGAAAAAAGAATGTAACTGAGCTTAATTGTGCCTGCATTTTTCTAAGAAAAGGGATTGGTGTTAAATTACTTTTGACACTTGTAATGCTATTCTAGTTCTCTTTCTTTAACTGTCCCTCAGTTGTTACCTCTTTTCCTTCTCTTCTTCTGCTCACTTAAATAAGGACATATTCTCCAAACTATTTTTTTTCTCTTCTGGAATTCTTACTTACTTAAATATTCTTAATTTTCAAAAGGTCTCCTAAAGGCAATTCTACTTTTCATAGTCCTGTTAATAGCCAAAGATATGGCTATAGCAGACCAAAAAAAATGCAGACAGAATACATGTTTATGTTTTTGTTTTTACTTTTCTCATACTCTGCAGTGCTCAGGGGTCACTGATCAAACCTGCCCTTCAGCATGTACAGCATGTGCTTTAGCCACTGTGCACCTCTCTAGTCCCTGGAACACATGATTTATATGTGCTCCGATGGCTCCTCAACATTGCTAAAATATACAGATACACACACATGTGCTGTTAAAGCATTTCTTTGTAATCTGACTGGTACCTCAAATTCAAATATACTAAACCTATGTATCATCTTCTCTCTGCATTTTCTGAATCAATAACCCTTTACATTGTTTGTTGGTTTAGCTTGGCTTGGTTTGGTTTGGAAGCTATAGCTTGCGGCACTCAGGGATCATTCATGCCAGAGTTCAGGGGATTAAATACTCAAGAGCCAGGGATGGGAATCAGGGTCTGCCACATGTAAGTGTCTTACCCAGTTTTGTTTATGACATCATTTTCCTAGAGCTCCCAGGCAAGCATTTCAGTATCAAAATGAATCCCTCTGCCAGAATATAATCATTTATATTCATCTTTGGAAAACTATATCTTTATCTATGGAATCTGATCCATCAATAGACCTTCTTTCATATCTCACATTTTATTTATTTTTAATTTCCTTATGTAAGCATCATGGATACGAAATTGTTCATGACTGAGTTTCAGTTATAGAATGTACATCAGCTTTCACCAGTGCATATTTCCTACCACCAGTGTCCCTGACTCACCCTCACCTACCACTCACCCCTGACTCTGGGCAGGCATTTTACTTATCTCCTCTCTCTCTCCTTTTTGACACTGTGATTTGCGCTATTATTAATGAAGGGGTATCACGCATATCACTTTATCCCTTTTCAGCACTCAGTTCTTGTCCAGAGTGATCAATTCCAACTATCATTGTCATAGAAGATACTTCTCTACCCTAACTACATTCACTGCTCTTTGTAGCAAGCTTTCTACCACAGACTGGCCCACAGCTTTATTATTTCTGGATATTATTACCATATACTGTCTTTTATTTTCTTTATACCCTACAAATGAGTGAGATTATTCTATGCCTATCCCTCTCCCTCTGACTCATTTCACTCAGCATAATACTCTCCATATCTATCCATGTATAAGCAAATTTCATTACTTCACTTTCTTAACAGCTGAGTAGTATTCCATTGTATAATATGTCACTTTTTTGGGGGGCACACCCATTTGATGCTCAGGGGTTACTCTTGGCTATGTGCTCAGACATTGCCCCTGGCTTGGGGGGACCATATGGGTGCTGGGGAATTGAACCTCTGTCCGTCCTAGGCTAGCGCTTGCAAGGCAGACACCTAACCTCTAGCGCCACCTCTCCAGCCCCAATATGTTACATTTTAAAGTTCTCTATCTCTGCAAGAACATTATTACAAAGCTCAACAGTGATCTTATTTAGTGTCTTTTTTTTTTTTTTTTGGTTTTTTTGGGCCACACCGGTGACGCTCAGGGGTTACTCCTGACTACTCACTCAGAAGTCGCTCCTGGCAGGCACGGGGGACCATATGGGGAACCGGGGGATCGAACCGCAGTCCGTCCTAGGTTAGCGCAGGCAAGGCAGGCACCTTACTTCCAGTGCCACCGCCCGGCCCCCTTTTTAGTGTTTTAATTCAACTGTTCTCTACTATCTTCTGAAGTAAATTCAAATGCTCGAGCCCATCAAATCAAGACTTCAGCCATACCACATTGATTTTGGAATTAGGCAACTTAATTTCACATTCCAACATTTTTACAAGATTTGTGTGACTTGGGGGAGATTTTATCTTTTTTTTAATTTTGGTATAACCCACACTGCTATGCTCAAGAGATACTCCTGGATCTCCACTTAGGAGTTACCCCTGGCGGTGCTCAGGGGACCATAAAGGATGTCAGGGATTGATTCTGGGCTGGGCATGTGCAAGGCAAGTTGCCCTATTCACTATACTATCTCTCTGGCTCCTTCCCTTTTGGTCTTAGTTTTTTTATAGATTTTTTTTAAAAATGTAGGTACCACCCACCCAAGAAGATTACTGTAGAGAATAAAATACTATTTAAGGCATAGAATAGGTACTCAAAATAGTATTGCTCCTGTCCTCTTATTTTTATCCTATCCCTACTTCTTTTGAAAAAACTAGTTTACTACTGGTTCAAATCACATTATTCTTCACTACTCTCTCATATTCTCTTGGAATGTCCATTACTCTTAATATGTCCTTTATTTGTCCTTCAAAGGAAAGTTTATGCTTTACTTCTCTAATAAAGAAGTAAAGAGAAGAATCTCTTTCTCCATCTGACAATCCTAACCAACTTGTTGTATATATTCCCACCCTTAGCTTTATATTCTTATCTTCTAAACCGAGGGCAGGGCTACTCCTCAAAGCACAAGGCCCTAATACAAAAAAACTATGCATAAGGATGTGTTGAATTTATATTGAAAGGTTGAGTTTTTGGTCTTCTGAGAATTCATTCATTTGTGATTCATACTTCACAGTGAGAACTCTAAAACACATTTTCTGGCAGAATATCAGAATTTCAAACAACAGAGAAGCTGAGTCAGTCTAGGATTAAGTTCAGTTCTAGTTCAACCCGCAAGAATTGTCTGGACCCTGTTCCTGTTGAGATGCCATAATGTGTGTGTATGTGTGTGTGGGGGGGGGGCGCATGCATGCACGCCATGGGAACTTATTTGAATACATTTAGATGAGAACATATTCATTTCCAGAACAGGTAAGAAAAAATGTATGATAACACAATATAAATCAACCACATGATAGTGGCCTAACTGGTATAGAAATGAATCTCAAAAAGTCATTTGGTTTACAAATGTGACTCAACAAAGGTATAGTTACATTCAAGATTCAGGATGTACTTATACCGTATTCTGGCTTTTATCCAATCCATTTCCTCTTGGCCCAGTTAGTAAATTGGTAATTATATGACATCAGCTACCATGGGGTAACTAGAACATAAGGTGGCTTCATCATGGTGCCATATAATGTGGCACCAAGTTTCTGAATCACTAGTCACAGGTATATCGACCCTTCCCTCAAAAACTCTTCCACCCCCTCCATAAAATCCACCTTATCTGATATTGCTGTTGACACAATGACTATGCGTAAGTTCTGGGCACTTTCTTTTGCTTCTTTTTAGTGTTTGTTTGGGTGGGTACCTCCATGCAGATGCCTATAAATGAGTACTTCAGATGCTAGAATAATCACTCAGTTACCATGCAATGCAATGCTTGCCTTTAAGTAGGTTTACCTCAAAAGTTGTAGTGTATCTAATTCCTAAACCCATACCTCCATAAAGTGCTTCAGAAACTCAACTCCCTTCATAAGCTAGCAGAGTTGCTGTCTGTCATTCTGAGTCTGGGCATTAGCAGGCCTGTTCCTAGAAGTTATTTTTCTCTCCTAAGTAGGAGATTCTAAAAGTTTCCCAAAGTGTAACAGTGAGTATCAATAGTTACCAAATATACCTGTTAGGATATAGACAGTATCTAGATGTGAACATTGAATTGAATGCTAGGTGATGCACACTACTAATTTTCCCAAGGGAGCATCAGAATGAGCCAAAAGTTTGTCTTGTTTTAAGTATTTGATGATCATCTGTCTTCTTTCCAAAATTGTGTTACAGTAAGTCCTAGCCAGAAGTTATAGGGGGCCGGGCGGTGGCGCTAGAGGTAAGGTGCCTGCGCTAACCTAGGACGGACCACGGTTCGATCCCCTGGTTCCCCATATGGTCCCCTGTGCTTGCCAGGAGCGACTTCTGAGTGAATAGCCAGGAGTAACCCCTGAGCATCACCGGGTGTGCCCCCCCCAAAAAAAGAAGTTATAGGTATATTAGGCACATGTACACCACACAAACACATACTAATACTAAATGGCATTATAAAATTATATATACAAGCATGCTATATAACAAGTTGCTGCGCATATAAAACCAGCAACTCCTGTGGGTCTTATGGAAGAGATGTATCATAATTTAGCCCTCATAGAAGACAGAACTTGAATAGCAGAAAAAGAAGTGTCTGCTTCATAGGCATTTGTCAAGTGGATTGAGAAAAGTTCCCACAGCTACGGCCTTAAGAAAAAACAAGGGGCCAGATATGAGGAAAGATAGTGTATATCTCATGTCTTCATGACCTGATGACTGGAAAGTAAATCTGTAAAAACAATTTAAAAAGCTGAGATTAGGCCGGAGCAGTGGTGCAGTGGTAGGGCTTTTGCCTTGCACGTGACTGACCTAAGATGGACCGTGGTTCAATCCCCCAGCATCCCATATGGTCCCCCAAACCAGGAGTGATTTCTGAGCACAGAGCCAGGAGTAAACCCTGAGTATCACAGAATGTGGGCCCCCAGAGTAGCAAAAAAAAAAAAAGGCTGAGATTAAGTCATTGAATACCAAAATAAGTTAGACCTTGCTCTCCTATGCAAAAAATGAATCATCCTAAATTCTTAAACAAAAAAGCCATCATGATCAGAATGGTCTTTGAAGCAGAACAATTTAGATTCAGAGTAAAAACTATATGGTGAAATAAAAAAACTGGTAGTAGAAAAACCTGTTGGATAACTGTTCTGGTAATCCAGTACTGGCATGATGAGAGTTTGAACTCTGTAGAAGAGTTGATCAATGTAGATGAATCAGAGAAATTATGAAGGCATTGTTGAAAGTATCTGCTAAGAGATTGAGCAATAGGGATAAAAGAGTTAAATGCTCTAAACCTGGAGAATTGAAGGACAAAAGTCTTTTTTTAAAAGGGATTACAGCCACAATGCTAGGGGCAACCAGGATCACACTTGGCAGTGCTTAGGGGACTGTGTGGTGACAGGGATTGAACTCAAGGCCTCAGCATGCTAAGTGTTCTAACACTTGCATTATTCTCCCCAGTCAAAAAAATGCTGTATGAATAAAAATAATTTTTTGTTTTCAGTCTTATCTAATGGTGCTCAGGGGTCACTTTTGATGGGCTTTGGAAACCAAATGGGGAACTAGTTAATTGAAGCCTGGCCGGTGACATCAAGACAAGAGCTCTGCCCTCTGTACTATCTTTCTGACCCCCAAAGAAATGAATTGTTTGAACATAAAAATTTTTGTTTAGGGGCAAGAGTGGTAGCACAGTGAACACGGCCAACCTGGGATGAACCCCAGTTCGATCCCCAGGGTTCTATTCCTAGCATCCCATATGGTCCCCTGAACCAGGAGCGATTTCTGAGCACAGAGCCATGAGTAACCCCTGAGCATCACAGGATGTGGGCCCAAAAAACAAAAATAATATTTTTAGTTCAGTCTTGGCATTACTGTATTAGAGAGACAAATATTTAAGTCCCACAGTATACCATGTAAAGTCAGAATTGGAATTTGGGCTTGAGGATAGTTCAGTAGCAAAGTGCTCCACTTGCTTGTGTGAAGTTGTGAGCTTAATCCTGGTGGTGTTGCTAGGGATCTTCATATGTAATTCATTACACCATAGTCAAGTGTGAGAAAGCACAGCAACTAATCATGGTCAGGAGTGTTACTAAAAAAGTGAAGGTAAGATATTCAAGTAATGCTACAGGGAAAGGGTGTTTGCTTTGTACATGGCTGACCATAGTTCCATCCCTGACATCTTATATGGTCCCCTGAGTACCTCCAGGAGTAATTCCTGAATGAAGAGCCAGGAGTAACTCAAGAGCATCACCAAGTATGGTTCAAAAAAGAGAAAGAAAAAAAAAAGAAAAAGGATTTAAAAAAAATAGGTGAAAGGGAGGAAGGCGGGTAGATCCTGGCTTCCGGTTCTCTACTGAATCCTTTCTTGATCTGGAGGCTAGCTCTTGCTGGCATAGGGTCTGGGGAGACCCCAATGTCGAAGGCTTTCTCCCTAGCTTGGGGGTGCTGGGAGCCTTGGTAAGCCCCCAGCCGTCCCTTCTCCTGCCCACCCCCAGGCCTCCAAGCCTTCCCTGGGACCCAGCCCAGGCGACCAGAAAAGGTGGGTTCAAATTGGGGGTGCTGAGAGCTGCTCATTTTTACTAAGGCAGTCTCTGGCAATTTTTTACCAGTCTACATGTTCAAAACCACGCGAGGGCTATTGCCCCCGCACACACAGTATATATTAATAGTATATCCTATACTTAAGTTATATTTTGTGTATGTAGAATGTCCATCTGGTATTCTGCCTTTTCGCACACCCCTGTACAGCTCATTTTCACTCCTTAACTCTATAACCCCCAACCATCAGTACCCCCCATATACCCTTTTTAACTTCAGTACTGCACAGTCCTAATCACACACCAAAGTGGTGCACTGGATTTAACAACCCCCAACTATTTTAAAGACATAAAATGGACAATATGGCTTTTGAATATTTATGTCTATTTTCTTTGACAGCTATAACTCTTACTAAATATTCCCTTATACAATGAAGATTTTCCCCACTTTTTTATCTTTTCTTCTCTCTGTGAGCTGTTCAATAAGGAATATTTGGTGAAGGAGTCCCTCAGTTTAATGCTTATGTTTAACCATGTCATGGGGATTTTTGGACTTGTTCTTGCAGCCCCCATATGGGCCTATAACACCATGTGGCATTGTTCCTTGTTTGGATAGGCACATTAAAATGGGAAAATACTATACATGCAAATAAGTTCTTATCTAATAGATGTAGGAACACAGAAATCTTGTAGAGCAATGGGTGCTTAAACCCTGAACATTGACATAATGACCTGGCACAGGCCTCAGAAGAATGGGCATTCTCCATTCACCCCTGAACCAGAGAAGCTAACTACAAAACATCCAAGGTCATGTATAACATCATCTGGAAGCAATCCTCTACCAGGGAAGACCCTACTGCTGCTCTGACATTGACCTCCTCAAAAGAGACTTCCCTCAACACTAAGAAGACTTGACAACAACGACCTGCTTACAGGTCAGGGCTCTTTGCATTGCCCTTTTATTGTGAGGTGAAACTAGAGGACGCTCTGCACCATCCTGACTTCAATTTATGATATGCTGATTCCAGGATCTTTGATACAGAAACCTGATATCACCAACAGAGACTGTGAAAAATAAAAGTGTATTGGCACTACAGACAATGACTGGGATTGGACAAACTAGTTTGCCTGGAGCCTAGAGTTGGTCTTCTGCCAGGAAAGTTCAGGGGTAGGGTCTCCTTGTATTTAGGCCAAGGCTTTTCCTTTCCATGTCCTTCATATTTTGGTGGGCCTATGCAAACAAAAACCGCAACTCTAACACTGTTTTTGGTGCTCTTTTGACTCTAATCCTTAAAAAAAAAACCACTTAAACTTTTGAGGTTAACTTAATGAGGTTAATTAATATGCATGTGCAAGGAAATGAAAGAAAATACTATGCCTTCAAAGTTTAAGGAGTTACATAAGTTTTATGGCCTTAGATTGCTTTGTGTACTGCTAAGAAATGTTATAAGGTACTACAATCTGGGGACTTGAGGGACAAAGTAATTGTACATGGGTTCTATTTTACTTTTCTTAATGTTCTTCGACTGAAAGTTCAAAATTAAGGTATCAGCAAGGGGTTTTCTTCTAAGAATTCTGTTTATGGGTGATTGTCCTTCCACTATAACTTTACTTTGTCTTCTTTCTTTGCAAGTTTGTTCTCATAATTAAAAATAAATTTACTTAAAAAATAGGTGAAGTTTAAGGGAAAAGAAAAAAGCTATAGAAAAAACCCTGTCAGATAGTGTTCGTCTTCAGATATAATACTATTGATGTAAACATTTTTGAGTGCCAGGGATTGAACCAAGAGTTTCATACATGCCCAGCTCTGATGTAGCATATTAAAATGTCAACACATCTAAGTACTTGGAAAAGTTTAAATGACTGGATGAATCTTACTAAAAATAAGACTTGTAGTTAAGTGTTCACTTAAACTGGCCATTAGGATGGTATTATGTCTATTATACAAGAATGACTCTAAAACCAACTTGCTTCTAAAATAGCCCAATTTACATGCCAGAAAGTTGTATAGTTTTATAGGAAAATGAAAAGAAGAAAAATGAACATTCCAAAAGGAAAGGTAACTTAAAATTCTTAACATGAAGATGATGTTGAAATTACTCAAGATAATGACTTATTTCTCCTTATATTATTAGTTATGTAGCCAGCTAATGTCTTTTCAAAAGGAAGTTCCCATCCGCTATCAGTTGCTTTAAAGCGTCTGAAAGCCATTTTCAATGTACTTGTAGTTAAATGATGTAGCTTTCAAGCTACTTCAAGTAAAATCCTTCAAGTAAAATTCCCATAACTAAGTGCTCACTTTCTAACATTAAATCAACAGTCACTTCAAAAGAGGCTGAATGCTGGGGCCCAGGAGATAGCATGGAGGTAAGGCGTTTGTCTTTCATGCAAAAGGTCATCGGTTCGAATCCCGGTGCCCCATATGGTCCCCCGTGCCTGCCAGGAGCAATTTCTGAGCATGGAGTTAGGAGTAACCCCTGAGCACTGCCGGGTGTGACCCAAAAACGAAAAAAAGAAAAAAAAGAGGCTGAATGCTTTGGGCTACATTAAGACCATTGACAACCATTACTAATATGTAATAATTTTCATAGTAGGCAATTAACTCAAACAGTGGGTCTCAAAATATGGTGCCCAAGATCCAGCAACAGGAGTTTGATAGAAAATATTTTCAGGCCTTCTCTCAGACATACTGAAACAAAAGCTCTAGAAAAACGACCCAGAAATCTGCATTTTAACAAGTTGTCTAAAACTGATCCTGTTACACACTAAAATCTGTGCTCTACAGGAACCAAGACAGTTATGGACAATTTCCTGAACATGTAGAAGGAAAGCAACAAGTGTTTGGAGTCAACATTTGAGATAAATAATTTCTCAAAAGAGATTAATTTCAAGTAGAAGATCAGAGGCTTCCTCTACTATTTTTCCATTATACTCAACCTGTAAATGACCTCAAAATTAACCAGGCATTGAATTGGGTGGATCAAATAGTGTGTCTCAAAGCTTCCTTGTATAAGTATCTTATAAAGTCTGCATTTCTATAATTTTACTGTATACTGTATATATGTGATTTAACATATCCTTTCATAAAAGCCACCCTCTTGTTTACCATGAACAAATAACAAAGCTGAGCAGATGATAAAGAAACTTGATTTTGTTTGCTCTAGTGCCTTTGTTCTTTTAAAGGATTGAATTTCTTTCTTTACTTTATTATTTTTATTTTTTAAACGGAGCTGCTTTTCTCTCCTCTGAAGTAAAGGAAAGGATTAGTTGTCAATGTAAAAGAAAGATAAGCCCAAGTGATCATCCTCTGCATACTGGTTGATCAGAAGGACAGCAGAGACTAGACAGCAAGGTTGTCCATCCTCCTGTATGTCTATATATCATGACTTCTCTTGTCCCTGTCCCTCCAAGTAAGTGTCTAGAATCAACACAGAAAACCTAAATGGGAGAACAGAGGCAAGCCCCAAGTCCAAAATATGTGAAAGGAACAAAACCATGACCCAGAAAGCTGACCAAAATGGAAAAGGAAATAGAGAAAATAAAAGGCATGAGATCAGAGCTTTCTAACTAATAAATTATGAGGGTCCCAGCTATTTAATTATGTAAGGCAGTCCTCCATCCTTCTTTTCCTTTGGATAATGTCTAATGTTTCTTATCTTTCGTTAAAGGAAGTTAGGCAAGTGTTCAGATGGTATAATCAGTTGAGCACAAGCTTTGCATGCAAGAAGCCCAGGTTCAGTCTCCTGCACATGGTTCCCCCACCCCAAGCACAGAGTGTAGATTCTGAGCATTGCAAGGTGATCCCCAAACAAAAACTACATAGTTTTGTATAGGAAAAGAGTGGAGGTTGCTTTTCATGTAGGATTATGGCAGAAGGGGCAAAATCTGGAGCTTTGATGTTCTCCTTGAATGTGGCACACCTAGGACTGGTTTTTACTTGTTTATTTAAAGCCCATGGTCTAATTAAATGTTGCTTTGTATTATATGGAAAAAATTGCTTCAGAAATATCAGTACTAAAACTAACTTGAACATCTTTAAAATATTCCTGGGGTCCGGGAGATAGCATGGAGGTAAGGCGTTTGCCTTTCATGCAAAAAGGTCATTGGTTCGAATCCCGGTGCCCCATATGGTTCCCCGTGCCTGCCAGGAGCAATTTCTGAGCATGGAGCCAGAAGTAACCCCTGAGCACTGCCGAGTGTGACCCAAAAACCACACACACACAAAAAATATATTCCTTAGCAATAGATTTACAGTTGAGATGCTGAGAAAAAGTTGTTCTTGGTTTTCTTTTACCTTCTTCTGGTACCAGAATTTTCCATGACAAGGCAAAAAATTTCTTAACTCTACCTCTGCAAAATTCTAGCTCATCAGAAAGATTCTAAGATGCTAATTCATAATTCTGTTTACTAAATGTTTATAAGACTCAAATGTGGGCCCGGAGAGATAGCACAGCAGCGTTTGCCTTGCAAGCAGCCGATCCAGGACCAAAGGTGGTTGGTTCGAATCCCGGTGTCCCATATGGTCCCCCGTGCCTGCCAGGAGCTATTTCTAAACAGACAGCCAGGAGTAACCCCTGAGCACCGCCAGGTGTGGCCCAAAAACAAAACAAAACAAAACAAACAAAAAAAAAGACTCAAATGTACCTAACACAATACAGTCATTTAATGACCAAGGCAAGGGAAAATGGATGAGAAGCATGAAAGAAGCAATTTTTTTTATTTTGGGGTTACCCCTGGTAGTGCTCAAGAGAACATTTGTGGTACAGGGATTTGAACCAGGGTCATGGCTGCAGTTCCATGCTAGCATGGGCTTTGTGCTATCTATCCAGTTGCAAGATAATTTTTAAGTACTAAAACAAAAAAAAAATGTTTTAACAGAATTAAAAGGGATTGCCCTCATCCTTGTTGACACTACTGCATTTTCTTATTGAGAACACCAGCAAAAATTCATTATCTATCTTAACATTTAATATAAGTGGGTGATAGTTATCACTAACCTATATCTAATAGTATTATCTTAAGATCTTAATTAGTAAGCACCTGGAAGGCAGGAATGTTTGTTATCTTATTTTCCTATGATCCTTCTCCAGTATTCTGTGCCTTGCACTTAAGGGTCAGTAATTTTGAATGACTGTGAAGTTTATTGGTAACCCTGGGGCATACTGAGTTCTAAACTCAGGATCATTTAGAATAAAGGTCATGAATAGTGAGGGTGTAAACCTTTCAGAACATGGATGTGAGTTGGAAAAGTGACATTTCTGATTCTAGATAATTCTTTCTCCACTATTGAGTTCTGGTGATAGGTTTCTTCTTTTCTTTCTTTTTCATCTTTCTCCTTCTTCTTCTCCACTTCCTCCTCTTTTCTTCTCCTCCTTTTTCTCCTTCTCTTTTCCTTCTTTCTTCTCTTTTCTTCTCCTCCTTTTTCTCCTTCTTTTTTCCTTCTTTCTTCTCTTTTCTTCTCCACCTCCTCCTCCTTCTCTCCTTTCCCTCCCCCACTTTTTTCTCTTCCAGCACCAGCCAGGTGCAGAACAAAAGGAAATTAATGATTTAGTTAGTGCTTGAATGCCGAAAGTCTGAAAGTCAGTCATTTGAAGCAGGTTCCATTGTATATCCCACATGTCTTAGGCCTTGGTGGCTAAGCAGAGAGCACTGCGGCTCCAATCACCACAGCAGGGCCAATGCTGGATGCCTAGCTTCTAAGGAAGAGAGATGAAAGGCTTCTTCTAATGTAATAACTGACGGCCTCTCAATGCCGTTTGAACTGTTTACAGACTGAGTTAACGATTACAGGCAATGTGTATCTTGGCCAGGTGCCTGAAATTTTTACCCACCCATCAGATATTATCAAAGAGCCCTTCCATGCCTGGCTGGAGTCCTTCCAAAGCACCTCACAGAGATGCCGACACAAAAGGAGGAGTGTTCAGAATATGCACTACTCTCTCTCTTCTTTTCTCCCTCTCTCCTTCTCCCTCTCTCTCTTTCTCTCCTGTGACCAGAGCAAGAAAATTGGACTAGCAAGCATGCATTAAGTGCTGAGGGGGCTGTTTCTCAAACTACACAGGACTGGGGACAAGTTCAAGGTCAGCTCTGGGACTAGGAGAACCAGATTCCTTTCTAGGCACTTTAGGAGGTGTAGGTAAGAGTCTTCACAGTTGGCAACTAGAGGATGGTGGGTCAGAGAAATGGACCCTTGAGATGAAGCAGAAAGTTGCCCTACCACGACAGGGTCATTTAGATGGTAGAGTTCCAAGTTTGTATTTATTTTTTGAGGGACTGCAGACATAGAAGAAAGGAAAGTACAGTTGTTTTTCAAATTTTAGATCAATGAATACTTTGAATGTGTTTAATGCACATATTGAAAAAGAGTGTCCAAAAAAAAAAGTAAAAGTAAAAGAGTGTCACCTCTTTTTATCCTGTCACCTGGACAGGATAAAAAATAATTTTTAAAATGATAGTTAATAAAAAATTAAAAAATGATAATAAAGTTAGGGAAATGAAGACAATGTCTCCTTATTGAACTGAGTCCCAAGAGACTGACTGCCATCTGCCTTGAGTCAAACACTTTCACAAATAGTACTGAGCATCAAACTTGATTCATCTTATGATGGAAAGATAGACAAAACACTAATAATACCAGAAAAGGCTTTCTCGGGGCAGAAAATTATTAAAGAACACTGAGGCCAAGATTATTGAACCTAGTAATTATTTAATTATATGCTAACTTCAAAGAAAAATAATGGAAATTTTTGCTATTTCTTTACTAGTTATCTATTGGCATCTGAACACATGTGAAGGTGGAACTACAAACATGTTTTTAACCATAGTGCTTAAATATACTATTTAAAAATAAGTTTAAGTCATATAATATCCAATACCCATCCTTTTACCAGTGTACATTTCCTGCCACCAATGTCACCACCCTCCCCCCTGCCTCTATGGCAGAGTTTTCTTCTCTGTCTCTATCCCTATCTCTCATTCGATTTTTTTTCTTTTTAAACACTGTGGTGTGCAATATTGTTACTTAAAGGGTATCATGCATATCACTTTACCTCCTTTCAGCACCCAGTTTTTCCCCAGAATGATAATTTCCAATTATCATTGATCGTATAATGGTCCCTTTTTTTGCCCTAAATGTATTTCCCCACTTTGTGACAAGCTTTCTGCCATAGATTGGTCCTCTGTAAGACTTGCACCTTAATGACTGTTCCTCATTTGCTTTGAGACAGAGATGAATCTGAAATTAATACTGAGATTGTGCAAAAAAAAAAAAAGGGACCGGAGAGATAGCATGGAGGTAAGGCATTTGCCTTTAATGCAGAAGGTCATCGGTTCGAATCCCAGCATCCCATATGGTCCCCCATGCTTGCCAGGAGCAATTTCTGAGCATGGAGCCAGGAATAACTCCTGAGCACTGCCGGGTGTGACCCAAAAACAAAACAAAACAAAAACAAAACAAAACAAAAAAGGCAAATGGGACCAGAGAGATAGCATGGAGGTAGTAAGTTTGACTTGCATGCAGAAGGGCAGTGATTCCAATCCCAGCATCCCATATGGTCCCCTGAGCTTGCCAGGAGTGATTTCTGAATGTGAAGCCAGGAGTAACTCCTGAGCTATGCCAGGTGTGACCCAAAAACCAAAAAAAAAAAATTACTGAGATTATGGTGTACGTGAAAATACTGATAGAATTTTGAGATTCAGTGTGGTATTTCATATTTTTTTACAATAAGCCACAATTCATGTTTATATTACTTGCACAATACCTTGAATAAAAACACTCATTCTATCTGCTGAAATACTCTTGTAGACTCTAAAAAAAGATTAGTAGAGTTCAGCTTAGCTTATAGAAGAAAAACCAAAATCTTGATTGTACTGACATTATAGGAAACAAATGAATCAATGGTTAACTTAGAGGTAAAGTCACAAAGAGAAATCCTTATGGAGGCCTGGAGAGATAATACATTAGGTAAGGCACATGCCTTGCACACAGCTAATCTAGGTTTGATCCCCTGCATCCAATGATCTCCCCAAGCACTGCCAGTAGTGATCCTTAAGCACAGAATAAGACCTGAGCCCAGCCAGATTCATGGCCATAAAAAAAAAATCCTCCTAATTGATGCTGAATTTTATAAACTGCCCCATGATTTTTGAGAAAATAAGCTTCAAAAAAGGAAGAGAAATAAAAAAGCAAAAAGGGAGAAAAAAATGTCTTTATCTTATCTAGACAGATGGTTATCAATAGCCTAACATTAGAGAATACAAATATCAGAATAAAGAAAAGTAATAGTGAGGACAATGGAAAACTAGAAAGAAACATCTTAGAAAGTTACTGAGGAAGAAATCAAGGGTCTAAAACCCAGGGTGATATGCAGAAACAAAATAGTTTCATGATCTCCTCATTTAGTGTTGGTGAACACACACCTGGCAGACTGTTCTCTATTACTCAGAGCCCTCACTTCAGAAAAGAGATGAATACACTAGAAATTAAAGCAGGCGCACAAAAGACTAGAAGGACTTGAGGAGATGATTCACAGGGAAGGCTAAGGGCCACCTAGATGAATACTTTAGGATAACAGCCGGGAGACGAGAGTGCAATCGTTCCTCTCCAGATGCATTGGCTCCGTTGGAACACCAGGTGTGTCTTTGAACTTCAGGACTCCTGGGAGGAACAAAATGGACCCCTTTCATCCTCCCAATTCCTGTCACCTTCAGAGTTGTGAAACTCTATGCTGGCACAATGGTCCTGCTATTTTACAGACATTCCATCTTATCTAGGGAGTTGAAACTCTACCACAGGGTTCTCTCAAGTGGGGCATGGTGCTGTGTTGGCAAATATATCAAGAGGAAAACAAAGTTCCTTATCAGGTTCCCATAAAATAGGTTTGCTTGTACAGATTGACAATATATGGAAAATAGATAAGAAATATGGAGTTCCTTCTTGATGAGATTATGGCTACAACTTCTATGCCTTTAGCAAAATGAACAAATATTAAGCAGGATCTAAAATACTTTGGGGGGGAATTTAAGGTTGAGGCAAATTATCTCTAATGACTTATCTCTCTAAAGATAACTGAAAGAGTTTTAACAACTTAAGTCAATCTAATGTGATCATCAGCCCCCTAGTTTTCAAAATCCATGACTAAGTTGCTTCTGACCAGATGTGATTCTGTGGAGAGATGCATTCAAACCTACTCTCAGAGAGATATTTCATTCTTTTTTGTTATTTTTATTTTAGGACAACACCCAGCTGTGCCAAGGACTTATTCCTGCTCTATTCTCAGGGATCATACCTGAGGGCACTTGAGGCCCATATGGAGTATAAGGAATTGAATCCAGGTCTACCATGTGCAAAGTAAACAATCCTACCCACAGAACTATTACTCTAGCCCAATAGACTTTTTTGGGGGGGCCACATCCAGTAGCACTCAGGGGTTACTCCCAGCTCTGCACTCAGAAATCACACCTGGCAGGCTCGGGGGGACCATATGGGATACTGGGGATCAAACCTGGGTTCATCCCAGGTCAGCCATGTGCAAAGCAAATGACCTACCGCTGCACTATCACTCCAGCCCTCAATAGAGACATTTCTGGAATTACTCCTTTGTTAGGAGTCACAGTCTATTAAGTATATACTTGAACTCTGCAAGACAGTCACAGTTCCCTGATATCTATCATGACAATGAAATCAGAAAACCATAAAACACGAAAATCTGGGAAACATTCTTTTGAAAGGAAGATCATGTAACTTAGTCCTTCAGCATCAAGATCAAGTGTTGAACAAAATAGAAAAAAAGACTGGTTCTGCAGCTTGGAAGGAAAAGAAATGTGGTTTCTCTAGCTAAAAGTTCTCTCTGAGATACAAGGAGCTACTGCTTAAAAACTACTCTTTTGGGGCCTGGGAGATAGCATGGAGGTAAGGCGTTTGCCTTTCATGCAAAAGGTCATCGGTTCGAATCCCGGTGCCCCAGATGGTCCCCCGTGCCTGCCAGGAGCAATTTCTGAGCATGGAGCCAGGAGTAACCCCTGAGCACTGCTGGGTGTGAGCCAAAAACCAAAAAAAAAAAAAAAAAAAAAACTACTCTTTTAACTAAATGCAAAGAGATGGTAATAAACATTTCATCAACATATTACTATCAATATAGTAATAGGAAGTATTAGGAAGCTGTCTTATCATTAATCAAAGAAAGCTGCAATTGCTGTAGTCTGTTCTCCCTCACTTTCTGTTTTTGACAGTTTTCAATAAAATCTAAGCTATCAAATTGATAGGGATGGGGAAAGGAATCATTTTCTGATGGATAACAGAGCTCTCAGCATGTAACTTGGCATGCAATTGCCTCTTCAGGTTGCTTGTAGAAACCACTTTCACACAAAAAAAAGCAGCAACATACCAACTTATTCAACTATTCAACAAGTGATTTTTTATGACACTTATTGGCACTATACATTGAGCTTAGCACTGTAAGGCATGGAAGAGAATAGGCCTAGTCATTGAATCTAAATAAGCCCAGTAGAGCATGGAGAATTCAAAGGTGATAGCATGCTTTCATAGTAAGAAGAGACACTTGATTTGACAAAGGACATAGATTTGTTAATGTACCAAAATTGAAAATAAGAGGGAAAAAAATCCAGAAGGACAATTAATCTAATTAAGATTAACATTCTTTTTTTTTTTTTCTTTTTTTGGTTTTGGTTTTTGGGCCACACCCAGTGGTGCTCAGGGGATACTCCTGGCTGCCTGCTCAGAAATAGCTCCTGGCAGGCAAAAGGGACCATATAGGACTCCGAGATTCGAACCAACCACCTTTGGTCCTGGATCGGCTGCTTGCAAGGCAAAGGCTGCTGTGCTATCTCTCCAGGCCCAAGATTAACATTCTTAATAAGAGGGAGGAATCAATACAATTGAGAACTTAAGAGAAAAGAAAAGAAATTCAGTTCCAATTGCTGAATTTGAGGCAAAGTTAAAACAGAAAAAGATTACACTTCTCAAAAGATTATATCTGACTGTTGCCAACTAAGTGAAACTAAGATTGTATGTGGGAGAATTTTGGAAAACAAATGCAGAGCAACAGAGTTGTCCTTGGGTCAGCCATTTTATCTATGGCTATCTCTGAAACTACAAAATTTGAGAGATCCAATCATTAATTTGGCTTCAGCACCTTTTAGAGCAGTTATTATCAGAGTCTGAGCCAAGATATGCTTTGAGAGTGCTTTACTAAAAAGGCTTGAAAAGTAAATATTCAGCATATATTCACATATATCCCATATTCTCTCTATATGTGCCATATATATGTTCATGCACTTCTGTAAACAGTGTGTATATTATAATATAAAACACCCATTTTCTATCCTTTATATATATACACACATGTACAAACACACAAATTCATGTAGAGATTTTAAAGCAGTTGCTTCTGCATAAAGCTAAACATGACATTAATTTCAAATTTTTTCCTATTCATGGTTGACATGATGTACATCACCGTCCAATTCTAATGTAACCTAGTGGGTTTCTTCTGATGAAAAATGTGTAACTTTTACTTGATTAAAGAAAAAGTTAGGGGCCGGGCGGTGGCGCTGGAGGTAAGGTGCCTGCCTTACCGCGCTAGTCTTGGACGGACCGCGGTTCGATCCCCCGTGCCCCATATGGTCCCCCAGGCCAGGGGCGACTTCTGAGCGCATAGCCAGGAGTAACCCCTGAGCGTCACTGGGTGTGGCCCAAAAACCAAAAAAAAAAAAAAAAAAAAAAAAAAAAAAAAAAAAAAAAAAAGTTAGATATAAGAAAATAATGTGCTACTGTGGGGGCTGGGGATGGTTCAGGGGCTCAGAAAGAATAAAATTATACAGTGTCCAGAACTAGAAGATCTCACGCTGAGGTAAAGTCAGTCAGGAGAGAAATAGATACAGAATGATCTCTCTTACATGAACTGAAAGATGCACAGCAAGGCAGCAACAAAGGGACAAAGGCAACTCAATGAAAGAACCACAACTTAGTTGGGGAATACACACAATTAAGCAGAAGGAGGGATGTTAAAAGATTGGGGTTTGGAGCCCTTTATGGAAGGAATGGGTAAAATGGTAGTGTTAGAATTATGTGCATGAGAAGCCATTATTAACAGTACTATAAACCAGAAAAAAAACTATTAAAATTTTATTAAATGTCTTCCTTGCTAGAGGCAGAGAGATAGTACAGCGAGTGGGGCATTTGCAAACTTTTGACCAGGGTACCCACAGTATCCACAGCATCCCATACGGTCCCCCGAGCCCCACCAGGAGTGATCTCTGAGCAAAGAGCCCGAAATAAACCCTGAGCACCACTGGATGTAACCCCAAATAACAAAAACAAAATGTGCCTTGCAAATGTGAGGCTGAGTTTGTCTTCTGTACTTTCCATATGCACCAAGCATGGTACCAGTTACTCTGCTGCCTGGCAACTCCTGTGTCACAGTCAAACTTCATCTTTTTTGTTTGTTTTGTTTTTGGGCCACACCTGGTGGCACTCAGGGGTTACTCCTCATTCTGAGCTCAGAAATCACCCCTGACAGGCTTCGGGAACCATATGGGATACCAGGGATCAAACCCAGGTTCATGCCAGGTCGTCCATGTGCAAAGCATATTGTTCTACTGCTGTGTCATTGCCCCTCAAACTTCATCTGGACAGCACCGCAAAGTATGCAACAGCCAGTGAGCACAACTAAAGTGAATGCAGGAGTCTAAAGTGTGACTCATATGAGCATGTGAGTGAGCATCACAGTGACCCTAGTGACCACAATAACCAAAGGCACCACAACCAGGGAATATAACTCCTGACAAAAACAGATTGTGACTAAGTGTGCAAGCACTGCAACTCAGATATATAACCCCAGCAATCACCATGATCAAATGTGCGAGTCCTTCAACCAAGAAGACTGCATGTGTGCAGGTGTGTGAGCGTGCATATGTGTGTGTATCTGAGAGAAAGAGAAAAAGAGAGAGAGAGAGAGAGAGACAGGCAGAGAGAAAACAAGCACTGGTCATTACAACAACAGTAAAGGGACAAATCAAAGTTTACAATTTAAAACATACATTTTTTTGTTTCTTAATTAACTAATTAATTTATGGTTTTTGTTTTGAGTCACATGCAACTGTGCTCCCAGCATGGTATTTGAAGAGCCAGGATTCAAACTTGGGCTTCAGCATGCATGCAAAGCATGTTCTTCATTCCTTTGAGCCGCTCAAAAACAGCTTATTAAGTAGGATTATAAAGATCTGTGTGTCCCTTTTCACAAAACAATACAGCAAACCCAACATTCAAAGGAAAGACTAGCAGCTTGAAAAAATAAAGTGGTAATTCCACCCAATAAAATACAGTTACCAATCAGAGAATAAGGAAGGTCTGCTTACTCAGAACAAGTTATTGAATAGAGAACACAACCATAAGAGTTTGCAGATTATTTAGCTTTTCAAAGATGAGGAAAACCCCTTTAACATTTAATTTGTATTGCTGAAACCCTTTCTAAAAATGTATTGGTGTATCATCTAACTAAAAAAAATTATACTGTGCATAGTTTAGTCTACATTTGGCATCACCCCAAACTGCAAAAACATCATTATAGCATGAAGTAATTTATATTGTGAAGTAAAGGAGACTAGGTGCCCTCAAGAAGTTCATATATTATTTGTTTTATAATACCCATTACATTTACCTCCTTAATTTCTCTCTAACTCACAGGCACATTACAAAAAAAAAAAATCAGTGAATTAGCATGTGTTTTATTTGATGAAAAAGTTTCGATAAAACTCTGGTTCCTGGGCTGGAGAAATAGTGCAGTAGGTAGGGTGTTTGCCTTGTACTCAGAGGGCCGGGGCTCCATCCCTGGCACACCATATGCTTCCCTAAGTAGCACCGGGAGTGATCCCTGAGCACAGAGCCAGGAGTAAATCCTGAGTACTGCTGGGTGTAGCCCCAAAACAAATAACATCAAAATCCTGGTAAGAAGAATTGGAAACAAAGCTCAAATCACCAGATAAAAAAGTAATTTTGCCACCAAGATGGCCAAACTTCAACCACAAGATATCTGAAAATTAGAGCTGGAGAAATAGCATGGAGCTGGGCCATTTGCCTTGCATGCAGAGGGACAGTGGTTCAAATCTCGGAAACCCATATGGTACCTTGCCTGCCAGGAGCAATTTCTGAGCATAGGGCCAGGAGTAACCCCTGAGTACTGCTAGGTGTGACCCAAAAGAACAAAAAGCAATCAAAAAACAAACAAACAAACAAACAAAAAAGATATCTGAAAACAGATACTTGAACTATTTAACTGTTTTAATTTTAAATGGATTAAAATTAACATTTTAATTTTCACACATTCCACCCATAGAAATAAAGGCTAGTAGCCATTCATTCTTAATACCCTATTGCTTTGAATCTCAAGACTTTGTCCAACAGCCTCCATAAATGTATAAAGATATCAAGAGCTAAAGGTCAAAAAAGGAACCATGAACATCAAACAAGGCCGCTGGAATGGACCCAAAATATCACATGCTGGGCTTTCCTTTTTAATGATAATAACAGTGATATCAAGTATTTATCCATGCCTTTATTTCAAAGAGCTTATATGCTTTGCAGACATAGTTCACTAATCTTTATGAGACCTTGGGAGAAAACAATTTTCCCAAGAAGGGCCTTCAGAGGGAAAGATATTGCCCCAGACCAATCCAAGGGAAAACATTAGCCCCTTTCCATATTCCATCATACACACTTTCTTTCCAACTCCTACTGTCATACTGTGATTGAAGAGGATTACAGTACCATCCAAGTGTTGAAAAGATAATAATGGTAGCTGAGTTTGTTTCTAAGAGTTATAAGCTATGTGTGTATAATCATAACAGAGAGCAGTGAGTTCTATATGAGAAGACCCATAATTAGTTTTATCTCATCTTTTACTTATTCGAGGGGCTGGGAAAGATGGCACACTGGCAAAGTTATAGTAAAAATATGTATTTTCCACACTGAACATATAGGCTCTGAAGTAGTTCTTTGGATGGATGACCATTATCTGAAAACAATTTCCAAAAATATGATAGGTGTATTCACTGAAACTGCTAATTTCCACTTTGATCTAATACTTCTCAGATGGAGAACCAGAAGTTTCAGGGACTTGTGGGATAATTTCCAAGCAGGCTATAGACTACCTTATCTGCTGAACTTCAAAGAATAACATGTTGGGACCAGCACAAGTACAAGTATAACAGGCTGGGTAAATTAGTCCCCTTCACAATCCTGAGCTCCTTCCCTCCAAGTTCTCAGAAAATGGCTGCAAAACTCTCTAGTGCAATTGTTTCAGGGTAACAGCAATTAAAAAAAGAATAGTCAAGGGTCCTGGGATGTGACTCAGAAATAGAGTCACCTTGCCTATGAGGCACTGGGTTTTACCTTTGGGTACCTCAAAATAAACAGATGAAGAAATACTCCAAAATTTCAACAAGGAAAATGGAAGAGAGCTATAAAATACAGTCCTAAGATGCCTGGCTCTGAGAAGTAAAAATGTAGAAAGTAATTTCTCTGTGTTGTACCAGTAGTCACCCATTGATCATGCAAGAAAGCTATGAGTTTACCAATGGAGAAGACTCACATAATTACATGTACAAAGGTCTGGTAAGGGCAAGTGATTCATTACAGCACATCAAGGCCAGTACAAAACTGAAGTTTCCACCCAATAACCAGTACACAGTATTAGTCATTCTAGGCTACCTATTACTACATTAATCAGCCCTTTGACCCATAAAATTTTGAATCTATAGTTTTGTCTTTTTAGCCAGATAAAAAACACAAATTGCCTTGCTCAACTGTTTTAGATTAATGCCAAACTTAATTCAAAAAGGTTAACTGAACCTAAATCAGTAATTCTCCAACTTAGTAATATTTCTTATAGTAATTAAGTCAAATCTAATTTTTATTACGACCACTACAACTTTCAAAGACAATTCTCATACATTTTTTCATTCAGGTAGACTTACTATTATGTCCATGTTATTCAATGGGACACAGACTCAAAGAGCTAAAGCAATCTTCTTGAGGTCATAAAGTTAAGAGAGATCAGATCTGAGATGAAACAGCAGGTATATGGAGAGCTCTTTCACCGTGGGATGCTCCCACTCATTTGTAGTGCCCTTTATGCTTTATTATCATATTATAACACCATATAGAGGATATTGTGCTAAGAAAACTATTTGGTGGGCATATTATCTTCAATTATCTGACTGGTGATAAAAATTATGTTCCTAGGCCAAAAGGCCTCCAGTTACTCTGAAAATTAGAGATAATGAAGTAACTCTGCCCTAAGGGAACCCAAGAAACACTCTGCTAATTCAGAAAGAAAAAATACATTCTCATCAAGGAAGTTAGATCACTTTCAAAGCATTTGTCTAATCAGAGCATGTTCAACTGGTGGCCCACAGTGTAACATACATCTCTGAACAAATGGGGAAAAACAAGACAAATCGTTTCTCCTAGAATGTTCCTCATCTCTTTTGTGTAGATCATGCTCTCCTTTAGGCTTACTTAGATGTATAACAGCACGAGGCCAAATTTCCAAATAAGTTATCAAAGATTCATCCTTATTACTGGATCCTCACAAAAATCTTAAAAATGAGGTGAACTTAAAAGTGGCATTTGAAATGGGTAAAATAGTCACTGACTGTGATACAAAAGATGACTCTATATGCCAGTGGAAATTTTTGTAATTTCTCCTAAAATTGGAATGTCCACATTTTAGATTATATGCATGCATTGTTTGGGTGTCAACTATGAGAGTTTCTGGATAGGTTTTTGCTAAAAGAGAAAATCAGATCTTTTGGCAGCATTAACTGGGCAGGTGCAGTCATAAAGAACTTGACTTTTGATTCCATTGTCTCTACCAAGACAGGTGGTTTGGTGGAAGTATGGAATCCTGCCAGACAGGCTCCAAACTCAAACTTCCCTTTAGAAAACAAAACAATAAAAATGGAAACAAAATGCCAAATCCTGTTTAGTACCTTTAAGATTGACATTGCTTGAAAAATAGGGCATTTATATAGTAGCATTATGTATATTCAGGCATACATCAATTCCAAAGAAATTAGACTATGGAAATAATAGCTCATTTGTGGTCTTGTCTCTTCCCTTAAAAATGTTCAATCCCTTTTCCTTACAGAAACTCAAGGGACATACTTTCCTTTCAGTGAATTTTATCCATACAATTGTGAAAAAAAATGTGAAAAAAAGAAAAAGAAAAAGAAGAAAGCTAACCAAAAAAAAAAAAACCTCCCAAACTGTAATCTAATACCTGCGCGTAATAACAGGCAGAGTTAGTACTCCTGAGTGGAATAAAAATCCCTAGCAAATCCTACCCTCATATCCTGTCTATCTTCCTAGTACAAACTAGTGCATTTAAAATTTTGTAGAATGGTCAGAGGATCATTCCATCAGATAGAGAATCTATTCAACAACAACAACAACAACAATAACAACAACAATTATAACATGTTAGAGCAGAACAGAGAATACAAATAGAACCTTTTCCTGGGCTGGAGAGAAGGTACAGAGGGTGCTGAGAGAAGGTACTTGGTCTTGCATGCAGTTGAGCCAAGTAAGATCCCCAAAACTCCATATGGTACCATGAGTATCTAGGAATAATTCCTGAGCATAGAGCCAGGAGTAAGCCCTGCGCACCGCTGGTGTGGCCCCCCCTCCAAAAAAATAAATAAATAAAAGAATCTTTTGTCTGATGGCAAAGATAGACAACTAACATTCTTACTAGGTCTGTCTGCAGAACAACACTTTGTGCTTGGTGATGAAAGCTCCTGATCGCACAAGGCCACAGGCCACCATAAGAAAAAAACACTAAGGAGGAGGGCACAGACAATCCTGTGCAGTCATGTAGCTACTACCATGACTAGAAACTGTGAATTCTTTTAGTGCTCCTGGAATTCTATTTCCAACCACTACTTTGTGGTTGCTATGAAGGGATAGGAAGAAACTGAAAATCTTCTAGAGCAAATATTCTCTTCTGTTCTTAACCAGAGTCAAGATGAAAATAACAGGAATGTACTTCGCCCAGGGCATAATTCAGTCTAACTCCGTCCCAGCCATAATTTTCCCCCTAATTCTTATATTTTATATTTTTAATCTGCTCTAGGAGGAAAATTTAAATAATTTATAAATGGATCCCAGAAAAAATTTTAAATAAAAATCATGAATTCAGAGGATATTTAAGGAAGACACACACACAAAAGAACCAGACTCTCTTTATATATATATATATATATATATATAATTTTATATATAATATTTATATGTAATATTATATATATAAAAAACAATACCCAACGTGAGAATCAAAATAGTAAGTGAATCATTGTTCTTGCCAAGAAAATAATTTCTTAAGGTTAGAGTCTAATTCCCCCTAGTGATAAATTATCTAATCAAGATCCAGTGATGTGTTTGTGAAGCTGGTTCTCAATGTGGTTATGTCTCTTTATGCCTGACTCAGTCAATTTAAATCCAAAGTAAGTTCCTTCTTCATTTACCTGCCAACACCTAAGTTCAGGCCCTCTGGGTGCTGAGGTTTTCCTTTGTGGGAGAAAATGACATCACCAACACCTCCACAGACAGTAGGGAATGTGGGGAATGTGGCTTCCAATGTTGGTGATATCATCAACTACTCTGGGAGAAATCCCAAATCCTCAAGAGTTGAATGAAGCATTGAAGATTTAAAGGGTGTTTGTTTGTTACAGTTATAAATAGATTCTGGTGCTTCCCCAAAACTGGGTTTTAAAGAGGCAGGTGGAAGAAGGGTACTTCTTCCAGGAAGAATTTTAAGAATCCAAGGTAAATTAAATCCAGACAGAAACACTTCACTCATTTTGTCATAACTGGGATCCATCCATCAAAGGAAGAATAGACTGCCTCGGTTCTGAAGTGAATTTGGGGAACTTGCTCAAGTTGCAAGTTTGCATTCGAAATTAATTCTAGGCACTCACATAATCCTTCAATTCCTTCAAAACTTTCTTTGAAGTCCAACTAAGGGCAAGGATCTCTGATTATAAAACAATTTCTTTGGTTGGGGGGAAAAATTCTTTGTAGGGCGTGAACAGCAGGAGAAAGAAAAGGCTTTTCTGAAGTGCAAACTAGTTGGAAACCCCCTGGGGAAAGAATCTGATTCCCAGTCTTTGAGAGGACCGGGCCTGCCCGTACAAGCTGTCTCTGCTGCAGGCCTCTGAGAAGGCGCTTTTGTGTCTACTGTAAGGCCCTCAGCAACAATAAGGCAGCCCTTCTCTCGCTAATTTTTTTTTCTTTTACCATCGGAAGTTTGCAAACTCTGGGGATACACAATGCAGATACTCATGATTTAATAACAAGACATAGTTAGGAATCAGATGGTACCATTTCTACTCCAAAATGCCATTTGTGAGTCCCTCACAGCAACTCTAACTTTTATTTCCGATTTAATTAGTGAAGTTATCTCTGATAATTCAACGTCACAAAGTATTTTTGGATCAGTTGCATAAACTTCCCTTTTACTTCTATAGTCCAGACTAGCTCTAATTTATTTTTTGTTTTCCTCATGTCTTTCCAAAGGTTCATAGTTGAAGCCTCCATATATATGTGGAGGACATGAATGCAACTACATCTGATGCTTAGTGTTGCTACAAGTTTGCTGTGTGATTTTCAGCAATTCAATTAAATCTTAATGCCACTTACCAAAAAAATGTTGACTCAGCTCACAGAAATAAATGAGCATTTAAAATATCCTTGCATCACAGTATTCTATTTAAAGAATAGGCCAAACAAACAGAAATGAATGCTTAGAACAGGAAAGAATCCTTAAAACAACTTAGTTATCCAACCAAACCTACCTCAATAAATCAGACTTTATTTTGCCTTTTTTTTTTTAAACAAAACCCATACTTTAATTTGTTGAGGTGCTAAAGGGTGGAAATCAAATTCAGGGCTTTGGGTTATCACCCCAGCCCCTGACTTTTGCTTTTTAAACAGTCACAAGGCACCTTGGACTTTTCATATACTCAAAGAAGGATGATTAATTAGAAATAATTTTGATAATAAAAGTAAATGACATAGTATCAGCAATGTAGCTCAGTAATAAAATGCATACTTTGAAAGTGTGAGGTCTTAGATTTGATCTCTGGCTGCAAGTATGTATATGCAAAACCAGCAAAAATAATAGATATCACAGAATTTACTAACTTTATTTTAGTATCTCATCCTTCAGTGTTGTGTGATACTTACAGGATGCTTGAGTTCTAGTTAAAGGTGTCTAGGAGCCCACCATGAGTGATCCCTGAGCACAGCCAGATGTGGTCCAAAAAAAAAAAAAACCAAAAAAAAAAAAAAAAAAAAAAAAAAAAAAAAAAAAAAAAAAAAAAAAAAAGAAAGAAAAATCAACACAAACTTAGGGACTGGAGCTTGCCTTAAATAAATGTCAGTTTAATTGAGAAAAAAACTTCCAATACTTTGACTTGTTTTAAAAAAAAAAAAAAACTAAATTATGGAGCTGGAGGGATAGCACAGTGGTAATGACATTTGCCTTGCATGTGGCTGACCCAGGACAGACCTTGGTTTGATCCTCAGTGTCTTATCTGGTCCCCCAAGCCAGCAGCGATTTCTGAGCGCATAGCCAGGAGTAACCCCTGAGCATTACTGGGTGTGGCCCAAAAAACAAAAAATAAAATTAAAAAAAAAAACACCTAAATTTTCTATTATAATCTTAGAACAATTTGACCAACTTGAATGGTTTAGAAATTCAATTTGCAATATACAAAGAATATTCATGACCGTTAGTTATTTGAACTAAAGAAAATGTCACTCCAGCTGAGTATTATACAAACAGGAATGTTTATACAGCAATATTATAACCTATACATAACTGATAAAAGTGAAAATTAGAAAATTTTGACTATTTAGGTTAAAGATATCCTTTACTTTTAAGATATGTACAGTGGCATGGATTAAAATTTTTATATTTATTTTTTTCTTCTGATTATTTTTAATCACAAGAGTATTAACAGTCATTTGAACCCTGAGAAAATGAAAATCAAGGCTGGAGAGATAGTAGAGCAGGTAGAACGTTTACCTTACACATGGCCAAGACAGGTTCAACACCCCCACCCCACAGAGTCCCTCATCCCTGCCAGTAATGATTTCTGAGCACTGAGCCAGGAGTAAACCAGGATCACCACTGGGTATGGACCAAAAGGAAAAAAAAAAGAAAAAGAAAGCTATCATTCCAATACAATACCTGCATCTTTCATGTGGCATTCAATACATATTACCTTCACTATTTAAGAATCATTGTTCCTCATTTGTACGGGGTTGATGTGCTGGTTTTGTATTTCTATAGGATCTGCCACAGTATTTGGTCACAGAAGGAGATGAACATCATGACGCTAAAGTAATCTATTACAGCCCCTAGTATCAATAAGATTCTTGGCTTAACCTCAAAAAGATCCATTTGCTAATAAGAAGATGGTCCAGAAAAATAGATATTTGGTGTATCCAGGTCAGAATGAATGAAAGAGATCCTTTGGCAGTCTGTAATATCTTAACAGAATATTCTGTTAGCGGGGGCCCAGAGCACAGCGGTAGGACATTTGCCTTGCATGTGACTGACTCAAGATGGACCTGGATTCAAACCCCAGGATCCCATATGGTCCCCCCCAAGCCAGGAGTGATTTCTGAGTGCATAACCAGGAGTAACCCCTGAGCATCATTGAGTGCTGCCTCCCCCCCAAAAAAAATGTTCTGTTAAGATCTCTGCCAACATCGACTTTTTACCCTTCCTACAATGACCAAAATAAGTTTAAAAATAATAAATTTGATTTTCTAAAAGTGGCACTGTAAAAATCTGACATTATACTGGCAAAAACAATTGATTTCATTAGGACCCTTTTTTCATATATAAAATGAAAAGTTTGGATTAGGTGCTTTTTCATCAAATATCTTGACCCTCTGTTTCTCCTATATATTTTACCTTAAAGTACTGAAAACTGAAAAGGAGTTAATTCTAATATAGGAATGTGAATAAATAATAAATCTGTAAATAAATTCTGCACAGAGTTAAAAAATAGAGAATTTGGTAATAGAATTTTTTTTTTTTGGTTTTAGGGTCACACCCGGCAGTGCTGAGGGGTCACTCCTGACTCCATGCTCAGAAACTACTCCTGGCAGACACGGGGGACCATATGGGGCACCGGGATTCGAACCGATGACCTATTGCATGAAAGGCAAGCGCCCTACCTCCATGCTATCTCCCGGGCCCCTGCTAATAGAATTTTAATGTCAGAGAACTGATAAGTTTTGGAGCTGTTTTGCTGTTTATTTTGGATTCACACTGTATCACTTCCTTCTCCCAATATTCTTATGAGAAAGGAGTAGACTTGAATAGGTTTTTTTGTTTGGGGGCCACACCCAGCGATGCTGAGGGGTTACTTCTGGCTCTGTCCTCAGGAATCACTCCTGGTAGTGTTCAGGGGACCATATGGAATGCTGGGAATCAAATCCAGGTCAGTTATGTTCAAAATGAGTGTCCTATTCTCTATCCCATCTCTCTGGCCCCCAGAAAACCAATATAATTTAAGTAGAAGATATAAAAGGAATGAGCATGAATTTTGAATCATGTAAAAGTTTGGGGGTATTCTTGGTTTTCTTCTTAATAATGAAGAATTAGTCACAGGACTTAGAAATTGGCAAAGGGGTTGAGGGGGGATGAAATGCTATAATAGTTGATTAGGATATAACAAGCCAGTAGGAATAAAATATAAGACTTTCAGTTTCATCCAAATTAATATCACAGAAATGAGAATAGCAATAATGTTTCTTGATGTTCATATACTTTATATATGCATAAAGTATATGATATATCCCTTTGATATATCAGCTTGCCCAAAAGTGATAGGTACATGACAATCAAATGTGTTATTTAAAATTAATTTGTATTCCTGTCAAGTTCCATCATGAAAAATTGCCCAAATTAAAAAATTAGAGGGAAAAAACAAAAAAAAATTAGAGGGAGTGAGAACAATAGCACAGCAGGGAGGGCATTTGCCTTGCACATGGACTGCCAGAGTTTGATCCCCAACATCCCATATGGTCCCCAAACACTGCCAGGAGTAATCCCTGAGCACAGAATCAGGAATAACCCTTGAGCACCACTAGGTGTGGTCCAAGAACCAAAAAAAAAAAAAAAAAATTCATTCCAAAATAACAGGGTTTTTTTTTAATCATTTATTTATTTAGTTAGTTTTTGGGGCCACACATAGTGCTCAGGGCTTACCACTGGCTCTGTGCTCATAAATCTATCCTGGCAAGCTTGAGGGACCATTGAGATGCTAAGAATCGAACCCGGGTCTGTCCCAGGTTGACCATGTGTAAGGCAAAATGCCCTACCACTGTGCTATCGCTACAGCCCCAGAAAAAAAAAATTTTAAAGTTATTAATCCAACAAATCTTTCTTAGGAAATTAGAATTTCCTAAAAAAAAATCAGGGTTTATAGTGAGGATGGGACCTATCAAAAATACTAAGAACAATTTGTGTTGGCAGGGCTATGGTAAGAAAGGAACTCTCATTCATTGCGGGTGGGAATGCTGCCTGATACAACCCCCATGGAAAACAGTAAGGAAGGTTTTCAGTAAATTCAAAATTGAACTGCCATATAATCCAACAATCCATCTTTTGGAAATAGAAAAGCATTCATTCAAAAGAATGATTACACCACTATTCATTCTTGCACTCAGCACAATAGCTAAGACTTGAAATAAACTTACACATGTCCAACAACAGATGAGTGAATCAGGAAGATGTGGTACATAAATATAAAGGAATACCACATAGCTATAAGAAATGATGCAATCGTGCAATTTTCTGCAATATGGATGGAACCGGAAATATCATATCACTTACATGTGGTATTTAAAATAACTGCTTGAAGAAATGCAATGGTTTGAATGGGAGTTGTCTTGAATACCCTTGGTCCCAGAGTATAGCAATGAGAAGGAAAGAAATTGAGTGGAGGAAGATAAAAACAAATATGAAAGGATAGGAGCCAGGGCCAAGTGGTCTCAGGTGCATTGGTGGTGTTAAAAAAAAAAAAAAAAGGACAGAACTAGAACTAGACATCCAAATCAAAGGCAAAAACCATGGAATCAAGAGACCCAAACTTTAACAGTCTAGACTTAAAATGAGCCCAATATACTGAGGCAGGGTTTGGGGGCAGAGTGGGGGTAAAGGGATGCATTTGGGAACATTGGTTGAGGTAGGATGACACGGGTGCTGGGATTGGCCTTAAATCATTGTATGTCTGAAACCCAACTATGAAGGACTTTGTAAATCTCAATATCAATAGAATAAAATAATTTTTTCTTCAAAAGCAGGGTTTGGTTGTCGAACTAAATAAATTCTGTGTAAAATGCTGTGTAAAGGAACACATGAAACATGCTGATTATGACTGTGATTATAATTTGTAAATAGCAATCAAGAAGACATGATGCTGTAAATCAGCCAGAGAAACAGGCTATACCAAATCCAAAGCAATCAGGTTAATTGACTTCATAGCCTACTTAAAAATATGATGATGTAGAAAAATATTTCAACTTAAAAAGTTCTCGTCCAGTAACCAAGAGTTACTTAGCATCATCATGTTCGGATATTCACTCACTATTGAGAACTAACATGCCTAAGGCATTAAGCATATTCAGCTAGTGTGTCTTATAGTTAATAAAATTCAAGACCAAGGAGACCAGATCCTTGTTATCACAAAAGTCAAGTTTTAGGAAGAGATAGACAATTAAATCATTACAATGTCTGTTCACATAGTAATGAGCTTATATAGAAAAGTTAAGCAGGGAAGGAGTAAAAACCGTCAAGTGAGTAAGTCGGGTTCCTCAAAGGCTGGAAAGATGTTACAGAAGTTAAGGTGTTTTTCTTTTGCATTCCAATAACTCCCAGTTTAATACCAGCTGGGAATAACCCCCAAGTCCCACCAGGCATGGTATTCATCTCTCTAAAAAAAGGTCCATCATAACAGGATGGCCTAGAAAAGTGTGTCTAACTGAGGTCCATGTGACATTTGGGAGTAATTGAGAGATTGAAAAAAATACTTGGCAGAGAAGGAGAGATAAGGAGGTATAAATGGGACTAAGAAGTGGAAAGACTCTAAAGTAGGAAGTATATCTAAGGGAAGGAGAACATAGAGATGAGAGTAGTTAGTGAGCAGAAGCGGAGAGGAGAAAAAGTTGAGGGTGTTAAGCTTGATCCTAAAGAGCTTTACAGGGCATTGTAAAGGCCATTCCTATTACCGTTGAAATGAATCTCAAAAAGAACAATTAATACAAACCAGGTCATTAATTTGTAGGGCTTGTTGAGATGTAAAGTTGGCACTGTTTCACCAATAGTTTCTCTTTTTCCTGAATATCACATTGAGCACATAAACTCAAAAAGAGGGTATCTCTGTCCTTAGAAAATATTTTAGCTTTCCTGGATTTTCACTAAATAGAACTGAGAAATTCTTGTCTTTGGATGTTATAAAAATTGGATTACTGGGGGCTGGAGAGAACAGTACATCAGGGAGGGTGCTTGCTTTGCACATGGCTGACCTGGGTTCAATCCCTGGCATCCTATGTGATGCCAAAGTGATTGCTGAGTGCAAAGCCAGAAATAACCCCTGAGCACAACCAGGTCTGACCCAAAAATAAAAAAAAATATTCATTTATTTTCTGCAAAGCAAATTGGGTACATCTTTTATAAATCTGTTCAGGGATCATATATTTGTTTAATCTCCAGCAGTAAGCTCTCTTTTCTAAAAAAAAAATGGAGTAAATATCACTTTTACAGAGCTTTTTATTTTAAAAACGTCCAGATGAAAATTAATATCTAAGTGCAATAGGATATCATACTTTACATTACACTTCACAATTTTTTCTAACAATATCCTTCTACTAATTCTGGTTCTTTTTTTTTTTTTTTCAGTTTTTGGGTCACACCCGGCAGTGCTCAGGGGTTACTCCTGGCTCCCTGCTCAGAAATTGCTCCTGGCAGGCACGGGAGACCTTATGGGGCACCGGGATTCGAACCGATGACCTTTTTGCATGAAAGGCAAAGGCCTTACCGCCATGCTATCTCCCGAGCCCCTAATTCTGGTTCTTAATAGGACATTTGTAATAGCTCATTTATAACATCATTTACCTCTTAGCAATCATTTTAGAATGTGTAGGAATTGGGAGGAGCATAAAAACTCTAAAATATTTTCTAGTGCATAAAATAAACAACTTCTTATTAAAAATAAGCACAGGAATTGACTATCTTTAATACTATCTACAAACTATGACAAATTTTCAGATTAAAAAAAAAAACAAAAAAACAAAAAAAATACACATTTTGCTCTAACAATAAGAAAAATGCCAGAATCCTAGAATCAACTAAATGAACATCAAACAGAAATTATGTTTGTAATCATGGTGTCAAACTGTGGGTTATGCAAAAGCCAAGAACGTGACCTACAGAAGACTGGTGGATAGAAACATGGCAGGACAAGTTGTAAGGTGGGACCAGAAAGAAAACCCTAGTCTAGGGTTTGTCCTACGATCTGCACAACAACCATGATCTCTAATTCCAGAAACCTGAATGAGACAATTGCAACTGAACAGGTCCTCAGAAAACATAACAAAAGACGATATCCCAGGCTACATCTGAGGATCAACGCAAGGCCCAAGACCACCAACCGCAA
>PVKC010001924.1:0-46672 GCA_004027635.1 Crocidura indochinensis
AAAAAAAGTGTTTGCTTTCTCTACTGGCATGTTTTCAGTGAGGTGAAGATCATCAGAAAGGCTAAACAACAATTTAATGATTGCCCCAGCCTTATAATAAACTGAAAAAGATCTGGGAGAACACAAATAAGCAGCACATTAGAAATCTGTGCTGGCACCCTGGAAGCCCTACAAAGGAAACACTAACAAGTTTTCCATTCACTGAGCCTAAAGCATAATTCTCCAGTTTCCTGGATATACTAATTTCATAAAGAATAATTTAACTGTTATATAGAACACACACAATCAAAAGGAAAAAGAAGGGCTACAAAATCTTGCTTCCCTTCAGTTGTTTATTCATTTTGATTGGGATTGGAAAGCTTTTAAAAGACAAATAAATGCCTGATGGCTATAAATAATTGAAATGCTAGCAAAGAGCAATAATAATTACAAGAAGGAAAATGTTTGATTATACACATGTCCAGTGAAAAGAGCACTGACATTAGACACCACTGGACAGAGTGAAGACTAAGTTATGGATTTAAAAAGTGTGACTCCCCTTTTTGGGGGACCCCTACAAAAAAGGACTGATAATCCTTATAGGAATAAATTAAATGATGATTAAAAATAAATAATTCCTCCATCATTCCTCTCATAGGATTCATAGGAGTAGCTATTTCAATAATTTAAAAATAAAATAAAATCTTGCACTACCAACTTTATCCTCCTCCTTTTCATTTTGTTCGGATTTGATCAATTTACTTGAAAATGAGTCCTCTTTGTTGCAGGACAAAACAAAACACCATTTTCAAACAGACTGCCTATAAAACTCATAGCTTACAAGGAATTTCTTCCAATATATAATATTTGTTTTTCTAAATGTTAAATATTATGAAGATCATGAGATGGAGAAAAGATTTTTTTCACTTATGGAAAAAGCCTTTTTTCCTACTTAAAAATATTGGAGTATCATTCTGACTTTTACTAATAACATTTCAGGTAACAGTTTCTTGTACATCCCTTCCTATGTTACCTTTTCCCCTTTAATTGTGTGAAGATGAAAGGATTGAAGTCTATGTTCTAAGAGGGTAACTGAAATAGATACATTTACTTAAACTTAAAAAGATGCATGGCTTTGACTAAGTATAATGACTTTAAGAGAATCAAAGACATTACAGAAATTTCAAAAAATGTAATAACTTTTGTGTTAATAAAAAGAAGTAAAGAGAAAACTATTACTATGGTTGATTAACATATATTTTAATGTGCTTGCCATTTAACTTAAGGAACTACTTACTTTTTCATTAAAAATAAGTTATTACTTTCTAAAGTATGATATATTGCTAATTTCTACAGTAGCATATAAAAATATAAAAAAGTATATAAACAGCAAAACATCAATTTATGTCATAGAAGCAAGATATAGAAGTTCCAGAAACTTAGAGATCTTATCATGCAATGCCTAATGCAATTCAAATCAACCACAAAAGGTGTTTATTTTAAGAATGTTTGGGGCTGAGAGATAATGGACTGAGCTCATGGTTTGCATGCAGAGGTCTAACTTCAATCCCTGGCAAAGCATGATACCCTGAGCCCACTAACAGGGATCTGGTGAGGAACACACTGCTGAGTACCCTTTATGCCCCCAACCCATAAAAATGTATTTTAAAAAGTGTTTTATAGCTTTTACTAGGACTTACTTTTAAGCAGCCAACTAATCAATACTTTTAATGTGATGGTGATGATGAAGTCTAGACTACGAAACAATATGTCAGGCAGTATTGTATTTAAGAGGAATGGAAAGAAGTTACTGCATCCATTGTAAATTCATAGACTGAATATTTCAAAAGTATCTTTAATTTATGCTTTTTATTATTTCTGGGACAAATATATGACAGGCTACTATCCAACAAAGAACAAAATAAGATTGTAAATGTAAACAAAACTAGAAGTATAGGTTAAATTTATCTCAAGCAACAAAGGCTAATTGTGAATTTGATCTGCTACTCATATATTTTCAAGATACACTCAGAAAATAAATGTCTTAAATAGCATTTAAAATATGGTATCATATTTATATTGAGTTGTAAAGAGAAGATACCACAAGAAGAGTAGTTCCCTGTTTTTCCAAATAAAGTAAAACACATTTAAAAATTGCAAGTAGTTGCACTGGTGAAGGTTTTTTTTTTAAATAAAAATAAAGAAAGAAAAAATAGAAAAATAAAATAGAAACTGTCCTAAAAGTATAAAAAAATAATAAAATAATAATTGCAAATAGAGTTTGGAGAGATAACACCAGTATTAAGGCACATGACATGAATGTGCTCTGAATGCAGCAAGACCAGGTTTAATTCTCAGGACTGCATGGTTCCCAATAAAATTCCATGAATGATAACCTGAGCAAACATCACACACACAAAAACAAACAAACAAACAAACAAAAAGAACAACCAGTGCTAGCTGGGATGCAAGGAGAAAGGGACACTCATTACTGCTGGTCATGCAGCATTTTAAGAAAAGAATATGAATATTCCTCAAAAGCTAGAAATAAGCTTGCATATATCTCAGCAATATCAATCCTATGTATATATCCCAGGAACATATAAACAAAATACAAAATGCCCTCTGCACTCCTATGTTTAGCACAGCACTATTTACAATATCCAGACTCTGGAAACAACCCAGGTGCCCAACAACAGATGAGTGGCTAAAAAAACTTTGATACATCTACATAATGGAATACTATGAATATGTTATGAAAAATGAAGTTTTAAAATTTGCTTATACATGGATGTATATGAAGATTATTATGTTGAATGAAATGAGCCAAAGAGAAAGGATAGACATAGAAGAATCTCACTCATTTGTGTATATAAGTAAAGCCAGTGCTAATAAAATGATAATAATACCCAGAGTAAATAGAGACATAGGACATTAGGTCCATCCAGCCCAGGTTAGAAAGCTTGTCACAAATAGTGGTGAGTATAACTAGAATTTAGAAGAACTCAGAGCTGAAAGTGAAGAAACTTACAGGAAAGGCAACCAACCATTAACAATAGTGCAAACCACTATTGATGCGGAGAGAGAAAGGGAGAGGGAGGAAAAAAGAGAAGCAATCTTCCTATCCTAAAACAAGGCAGGAGTGGGGGTGGGGATTGGAAAATGTGAGAGAAATGGGAAACATTGGTTACAGAAAGGTGTACTGGTGGAGGACGATGTACATTGTATATATGATTAAAATCCAATAATGAACAACTGTGCAACAATGCTGCTTAAATAGAGCAAAACAAAAATTTATTTAATGTTTTATTATTAGCATGGCCTCAAAGGCTTTTTAAAAAAGGAATACACTCTTTACCAGTGCAACATTCCCACCACCAAAGCCCCCATCTCCATCCTCCCCCACCCCCTGCCTGTATTCAAGACAGGCATTCTATTTCTTTAACTTATTAACATTGTTGTGATAGTTTTTAGTGTAGTTATTCTCTAACTTCACTCACCACTGATTGTGGTTAACAATATCATGGCCAGTTCTTCCAGTCCTCATCTCTATTGTCTCTGAGCATTATTACAATAATGCCTTTTATTTTTTTTAAAACTCACAGATGAGTAAGACTATTTGGTGCCTATCTCTCTCCCTCTGATGTATTCCACTCATCATATGATTCAAATGTTTTAAAGTTAATAATATTAATGAAGTTATACTACCAGCACTACCACTAAAAGTTCTGACTCCCCATTAGTAATCTATATAAGATAGAGTCACAGAATTGGAAGATCTAACAAAGAACTTAGAAGAAGCATCATATGAAAACAATGATGTAAGTGAATCTAAAACACAAAGACACACAGACATGAAAACATACACAGACACACACACACACACACACACACACACAAAACTAAGTCCAAGTAATAAGTTGTAAGAACACAACGAGTTATTTCCAAAGAGAGAAAACATTTTTTTTTTGGTTTTGGGGTCACACCCAGCAGTGCTCAGGGGTTACTCCTGACTTCGTGCTCAGAAATTGCTCCTGGCAGGCACGGGGGACCATATGGGGCACCGGAATTCGAACCGATGACCTTTCGCATGAAAGGCAAACGCCTTACCTCCATGCTATCTCCCGGGCCCCGAGAGAAAACATTTTATACTCCCAAATAAATTGTGGTATGTAAACATAGTTGACTACTATCCAGTTATAAACAACTAAATTGTGCAATTTGTCTTTATCTGGATGGAAGTGGAAGGAATAATGCTTTGTAAAGCCACTTAGCATAAGATAGGCAGATATACCATGATCTTTCTCATATATAGGATTAAAACACAGTAAGTAAATAAAAATTGGTCCAAGAATCATAATCCTAAAACCTGGCTTACAAAACAAAACACCCATGGGAGTGAAATTTGTGGATGTGGGGGTGTTTGGAGCCTTGGGGTATGGGTGGGCTAAAAGAAGCTCTGGGAAGAATGATGTGAGTGAAGCATACACATTGATGAGAGTGAGAGAGGTGAGGTGTGGAAAAGTTGCATGCATCAAACCCAACCATTGATGGGACTGGAAAATTATAACAGGCAATGGTTTAGAAAATAAATAATAAAATAATAAATAAAATAAATAAGATTATTATATATAATGTATAATATATAAATATAATAAGATAAAACCAAGTAGATGCTTTGTTAAATTTTTCTTTTTCTTTTTTTTTTGGGGGGGGGGAGGTCACACCCGGCAGTGCTCAGGGGTTACTCCTGACTCCATGCTCAGAAATTGCTCCTGGCAGGCACGGGGGACCATATGGGGCACTGGGATTTGAATCGATGACCTTTTGCATGAAAGGCAAACGCCTTACCTCCATGCTATCTCCCGGGCCCTGCTATGTTATTTTTCAACACTGACAATATTGTTCTAAAATGGAAAGTGTAACAAATAGACTTTAATCCAAAAGGAATAAGAATATCAGTAAAAAGACAAAATGGCAATAATGACACAAAAAGGAAATGGAAAGGTTAAGAATTAGGGATATTAAGAAAATATTTTAATATAAATATTTTGTAAAAATGAAATCTAAGAGAGAACAGATTTAATTATTAAGTATATATTAGAATAATTATATTTCTAAAGAAGAAGAGAGGGAGAATGATCGGAAACAAAATTCAAATTTACAATACCTATGAGCTTTCCAAATCTAGTAACAGAGCTAATCACAAATTTCCAGAAATCTGAGAATACACGCAAAATCTCAATGTAAAGTGGCATGTGTTGGAATATATCATGAAAGAATAAATTATAATCTCAAATTATTCATGATTAAATATTAGAGAGCATCAGTTAAAGTGCTACTTCCAAGTTAAAGAGATTAGTCACTAATAAAATAAAAAAATTACAATGCAAAATATATAATTTCACTTTATAGACTATTGAAAGAATAAGTTATTTTAAATGTTATTGTATTGTAATTTAGTAGTTTTCTATTTAATCTTATCAGTGTGGATAATATATAAAAACAAACATAGATTCATTTCTATACATTAATAAAGTAGCATATTTCCAATTTTCATCAGAATTCCTGTTAGAGAAATAGAAATTACTATAACTATATGGGAATATTGACGCTTTCTGAAATTATTGGGGTAAAGAATAGAGAAATTTCAGAATTGTGTTAAAATTCATCTCAATCTTCCCAAAGAATATCACAGGCTAAAATGACATGTTCTCGTCTTATTTGAAAATAATATGTAAAATTTTAATAAATCAAAATTATGCTTTAGGAAGTGTGTATTTGAATGAGAATTGCATTGATCTGGGTCAGAGTTAATCTTTGATTTTCACAGAAGTAGTAATTAAAGAAACAATTCAACTGTAAAGGAGAAAAATAAAAATCCAAATTACAAAGTCAAGAACACCTTGGTAGCAGAGTAAAATGTATCCAGAAGTGAACTTTTAGTGAAAAACAATCAAAGAAAAATATCTGTATAGGTTGCAAATTGTATGGAGAGACATAGTTTCCATACTATATGACTTTAGACAGAATTAAGAAAAATCATGTATGTATTTGTAAAATATCATGATAATCATAGAAGTGACAATGTCTTATTATAAGAAACAGAAGGGTTAAAATAATAAGGGAAAAGTAGACTAGTAGAATATCAATAAATACCAGAAACAGCACAAAATGATTTCTACTTCATGATGAATGCACAATATATAAATTATTTACTCTTATAGCTTAGTTATAAACATAAGATTGGTATATATTGCTTTGAGCATTATGAAAAAGCCATAGATAGAGTAAAAGTATAGAATTAAAAGACTCAATGTTTTAATGATTCACCTACATTGAATTACTATTTCCAAAACCAATTTTTTTAGAGAAAAATGACATTGATGCGGTAGCCACATCACATATTACGTTTTTCTATAGTTATTGTTAGTCCATTTCAGCCCTTTAAATTTAATTTCTGCTCTATAACTGGACTTCGTATGTGTTGCTTCCTTCTCAAGAATATTTTTTCTGTAATTATTTCCCCTAAGGTTGCTGCCATGGAGAAAATATTGCTACTAACTTTTGTTCTTCTTGAGAATGTTTTTGACATCCGTATTTAGGTCAAATCTATCCATAATTGGCTTTCATGTACTTTTTTGTTCATTGTGTTCCAATTTCCTATTTGTCACTGTTATTCTCTTTTTATTGGAGCTTCATACTTTGCTACCAGACACTATTCAGAATCACATCATGAGTGCCAGTCATAGTGCTCAAATCACAGTAGATGGCAGTGCATGTTTGCACAAGTATATATTTTGAATAAGTATTTCAGAAATGAAATTGAGTTTTCTAACATTACTTGTCAAGAAATTTCTGTAATTCCTTAACATGCATTTTTCCCTTTTTCTATTCTAGGTTTTAGTTCACCTTTCTTCCACATTTTCCCATTCTTTCTTCAAATGTTAATGGCATTCTGTAAACAAAAGGCTCACATTGGAATTCAGATCATCACAAATTGTAGTGCTAGTGTCAAAGATTTAATTCCAATGGCCATGCAGGTAATGTAATTCATGGTTCTGACCATTCTACTATATCATTACCCATACTCTCAAGATTCATCCTTTCCTGGACAATGACCTAGCTTCACATATGACATGGAACAAGAAATGCCAATGCACAATGATGTAACTATTGAACTTGTAAAAGTGTTTTCCACATCTTCAGATTTGATCATGCATGCCTATCACCCATTTTCCTTCAAAACGCAGTTGTTCTGATAAAACTCATAAGAGTTATACATACAATATATAGTATATATGTATATATTATTGAAATCAATCTAGTATTAAAATAATATGCAATGGTTTTGTTTTCTGAAAATGGCAATAATCCGTTTTAAAAATAAGCTAATATTTTGTTTTTAATACAAATTGAATATATTAAAATCAAGAGGGAGATAGAGAGAAATGAGGGAAAGATATGGCAGGAAGAGAGAGATTGATTTTAACAAAGTGGTTCAGTGATTAGGCTGTATAAGTGGCCAAAAAAGTTTTCCTAGGTTTTATATGTTCGCCATAATTCATCTGTAGTTTCTACTTTCTACATATTCATAGTATCACAGATCAGACATCTCTATTCAAAATGTCTTCAGATATTGCTAGATATCTCTGGGGGCAAAATTGTGTTTAATTAAGAATTACTGAATCCCTTCCTCACACCTATATTCATTGCAGCGCTGTTTACAATAGCCTGAATCTGGAAACAGACTAGATGCCTCTCAATAGATGAATGGCTAAAGAAACTGTGGTACATATATACAATGGAATATTATGCAGCTGTCAGAAATGATGAAGTCATGATATTTTCCAATACATGGATGTATATAGAATCTATTATGCTGAGTGAAATAAGTCAGAGTAGAGAGATAAACACAGAATGGTTTCACTCATCTATGGGTTTTGAGAAAAATAAAAGACATTTGTGTAATGATTCTCAGAGACAAAATAGAGGAAGACTGGAAGGTCCAGCTCATACCATGAAGCTTACCACAGAGAGTGATGGGTACAGTCACAGAAATAATTACACTGAGAACTATTATAACAAAATGTGACTGAATGAGGGAAGTAGAAAGCCTGTCTAGAGTACAGGCCGCTGTGGGGTGAGGAGCAGGGACACTTGGGACATTGCTGATGGGAATGTTGCACTGGTGAAAGGTCTTTTTTATGTATAAAATGCTAAATAATAATAATAATAATAAAAGAATTAATGAATCATGTTCATGTTAAGGTACTTGCCTTACATGTGACTAACCTCTGTTAATTCTGCAGCATGACATGGTCTTCTGAGCATGCCCTCTGAGCACAGAACCAGCCATGATTAGCTGTATACTTTCCTTCCAGATGTCAAGATACCTCTAAAAATGAATCACAGGCTATGGAGTGATAGTTAAAAGAACTGTGTGATACTTTACATGTGAGAGCTTGGTTTGATCCCTGGCACCAAGTCAGAAGTGCCCAAATACCAAGTATAACCAAATCTCTACTATTTATTGCTAGAAAATATAATGACTGAATCAGAAATACATATATAATTTATTCTGGATTAAAAACTGAGAAATACGTCCACTAAGTAATAAGAACATTTTATATATACATCTGTATAGTGCATATGTTTAACCTTGTGTATTAATTGAAAAAAGCATTATCCTCATTGATTTAAATATCTAATATTGATAGCAGTCACTAACTATTTCAAAAGGGGGAATAAGAGATGCATAAACTTTAGTCATATGAGAATTAGTGTAAAAAAGATGTTGCAGATATTATTTAGTTAAAACCATTAGTTCAACAGTGTTTAGTTTTAGTTCAACAGTGAACAATATAACATTACGAAAGCTTCTGGAACTTGGTCAGGTAAAAACAAAAGTCGTAGTGAGTCATAATAAGGAAATGGTTGGAGAAGACGGTACTCTTTCTATTTCTAAATTTGCCTTTGTAAATTATCATTGAATTATAAATAGACCACATACAAAAAAATGACAAAATAATAAAAATTTCCTCCAAAGTTGCATGCAACTAAAACTATTTATACATCAAGGTTATCATGATCGGTTCCAAACTCCAATGACTATTACATAAAACTCTTGAAAAATAAAGTATTATTTTGTAATTAGAGCACTTATTAACACAGATGTTTTAGAATTTTTATCTTGTGCTTTTCTAAATGTCGAAGAAAAACTTTATTTAAAACATAAAGAAGTACCATTAATTAATTTGTACCATTAATTTGCCAAGGCCTCAAAACCATATGAACTCTATTATACCTAAGAAAATATAATTTCCTGCCCTTTGATGCTCTTGTTTTTGCCTTTATGGTTGTACTTTAAAATGTTGGCAGTAAAATAGAAAATATATATTTGTATGTAAAATATAAATTAATATATAAATGTATGCATGTAAACACACACACATATATATGTGTATATATATTATATTTATGAAAGCAGAGAAAGAGAATGTTCGTTAGGTCATTTGCACATGATCAACCAGAGTGGAAACCCTGGCACTCCATGTGAGACTCCCGAAGTTCCCTCCAAGAGAGAACTCTGAGCACAGAACTAGAGAGTAAACCTTGAGCACCACTAGGTGTGGCCTCCAACCAAAAAGTTATTTATTTTAAACAGAAAAACATTTAGTGCACAGCTAGAAAGTTTTAATAAATCTAAACATGAATAGTATAAAGCAAAATACTAATCTATACCTTTGTGAAAACTCTGTTTGAATGGGCCCTGACTATTTATTTTGTGGTTAGGTCAAACTTTAGCACATAAACAAACTACTTATTGAGCTGTATGCCTTGTAATTATGTTAACTGTTATTTGTGAAAGTTCCTTCAACTTATGTGGAATTTTGCTTCCTCAGCTGGCATCAATTACAGATTCAAAGACCACCAAAAATAATCTTCCGGCCCCTTTCTGGATCTGCAGGCTATTACGAACACTTAAGCAAGTGTACAGGAACATTACATTCTGATAATAAACAAGACCAAAGTGAAGGTTATTCTTATCCATTAAAAAAGTACTTGCTCATAAATGATTCCAAATCCTCAAGAGAAATGATCATTCTATTAGCATACAGAAATTTACCTGAATCCAGAATCTCCCCGCACAATGTATAGAACTTGTAAAGTAACAACTCACACACTGTGACTGTGCTTAATATATTCATCTAACAAATAAATTTCCATGTAAACAATCACAACCATTTCTGACTTCAATTGTTAATCTCCCATGAAGAACGGTTTCCCTATTTTAACAGTGTATGATAATGATTACCCATATATTTCTGAAGCATGAAAAAATTTTAGGTCCTTTATAATGTATTTACATACCATTTTCCCTCCCATGTTCTTTACTAGATGAAAGCACTCACATCTTCTTCCCAGGAACAGAAGTTTAGGAACATAGTGCTTTCTTTTCCATTTATCCCTTTCCTGTCTCACAGGATTAATATTATGTTTCAAAAGTTTTTAAGTTTTATCTTCTCAGAAAATATAAGTGTGAAATATATGTATTAGTATATTAAATTAATATAAAAGAATAGATTAAATGTCAAATAAAATTCATCATTTTAAAATAAAAATATATGATATGAAAAATATATGAAATGGCAAATAAAAATTTGAGATTCCCTTTGGTCACATACATACATATGGTATATGTAGTTAAATATTAGACATACCAATAAAATAGAAATTGATTGAAAGCATAGAAATCCACTGAAGAGAGTTATATCTAGATATGGCCTAAGATCTTTATGCACTATATCAGATATTTAAAATGATCTCATTAAATATATTTAATAAATATAAGACTAATAAACAACTAGTCTTTTTAAAGAGAAAAATAAATTATAAAAATTAAGCACTTCATCCAAATAAATAAGAAAATGATCTATTGTTCTGAGAGTTAAATAAAATTTTATCTAATTTTCTAAGTTCTTTCTATAACATTTTTTTTGTTTGTTGTTTGTTTTGTTTTTTTGGGTCAAACCTGGTTGTGCTCAGGGGTTACTTCTGGTTCTGCATACAGAAATTGCTCCTGACTCCGGAGACCATAGACGATGCCAGGGATCAAACCCGTATTCATCCTGGATCAGCCCCGTGTGAGGCAAATGCCTTACCATTATGCTAACACTCCAGCCCTCTAGAACATTTTTTCTATGATTATCTTTTATCCTTTATGAAGCTCAAGAATGACCTAATTAGTGACCCAATGACTTAAAATATGTAACATATTTTAAAGCGTTAAACTTAAAATAATTTACAAGCAACATATGATCTTTTTTTTAAATGAAACTCAGTTTAGTGCTAAAGAGAATCACTTTAGTTTTCAAAAGTTCTTTTAGAGTTATACCTAAGTTTCCCTTTTACCTGAAACCTCTGTATTACTATCTATATGTCTGAATACACTAAGATAAAATAATGGAAACATTATTATTATTATTATTATTATTATTATTATTATTATTTGGTTTTTGGGCCACACCAGGTGGCACTCAGGTTTTACTCCTAGCTTTACACTCAGAAATTACTCCTGGCTTGGGGAGGATCAAACCCAGGTATTCTGGGTCAGCCGTGTGCAAGGCAAATGCCCTACTGCTGTACTATTGCTCCGGCCCCTGGAAACACTGTTTTATAAATGAAATTAAAATAATATATCAGATAGGAGAACTGAAACATTTCATTCTAACAATCTGAATTTCAACACTTTGACACAATTAATTGTGGTAAAGAAAAGAGAATGCAATAGAGTAATATAAAGAAGGATTTTCTCTTTACTAAACATAATTCTGTATTAAAAATTTTGTTTAGGGGCCAAAGATAAGGCACTTATTAGAAGTGCCTATTCATTTGTCTGGTAGCTACAGGGTTTAAGCACTTTTGTTGGTAAGTATAGTGGCAACAACACCATAAGGAGGGGCCAGCAAGGTAGCCCTAGAGGTAAGGTGTCTGCCTTGCAAGCACTAGCCAAGGAAAGGACAGCGATTCGATCCCCTGCATCCCATATGGTCCCCCCAAGTCAGGGGCAATTTCTGAGCGCTTAGTCAGAAGTAACCCCTGAGCATCAAACGGGTGTGGCCCGAAAAACCAAAAAAAAAAAAAACCCACCATAAGGAGGCACATCCTAGTACAATGCCAGAAATAGCAACTGAACTGTATACTACCAGGTTTGAGGTGTTCTTGCATGTGTACACACATAGAAACACAAATACAAACACACTGGCACATTATTTATAAATGCATGACCTCATGCAGTACTTAGCTTCTTAAAACAATAGCATCAAATACATAGTATTTCAAATTAATTACAAAAGGATAATAAAATTTTAGTTATATAAATTGTTCCTTTAAAATGAACACAATTAAGAATACTGTATGGGGTTGGGCTGATGGTGGCCTGCGAACAGCTCAGGGAAAAAAAAGAAAACTGTGTAATATTTACATTCAATGTGCAATTATCTTATTCCAATGAGAGTTTGCATTTTTCTTTCAGTTAGAGAGACACTATATTTGAGCTTTTTATTAAAAATTTGCTGCTTTAGTGCTTTTCTTTCATTTCTTTTTAAAAGATGGCATTCTGTAACTTGAAAATAAATCTAATGAATAATTCTAAATCCGATTTAAAGATAGCTATGACCTTTACTTTTCATTACCATACAGTATATAACAACCCATGATGAATAGTATAGTGTGTGCTTGCAATTATAATCTAGCACATGATATGATCACTGGATGTTGATTAAACTAGTAATGCTTTATTAAAACTAGGAAATTACCCTGTAGGAAAATATTTTATGATGTAAGCTGTGTTAATTTCCAAACAAGTAAATAGTATAAATATTAAGACAGCAATAAAATCAGCATGCTATAAACATAAGCAAAGTTAATAGGACATAAAAATATTAACAACAATTCATTTCTCTGATCTATTTCAATAAACTATAGACTAAGATACTTATATAAGACAATGTAATTATATTAGAAAATATCTGCTATTTAGAAACTACTATAACAATTATTTTCAAATAGAAAAAATAACAATTTAAATATCTATAATTTGTCAAGAATTGACTATACAAGGCTCTAAATGGAAAGGATATATATATGTACATATATATGTATATATATCTTTAAAAGAATGGGAATAGAATGGAAGTAGTTAAAAACTCTCCTTGTGTACATCCAGAGAAAATATATCTGAAATACTTTTAAAAACTATTAACAGGGTCTGAGTGGTAGCACAGTGGTAGGGCATTTGCCTTTCACATAGTTGACCTAGGAAAGACACAGGTTTGATTCCTGGCATCCCATATGGTCGCCAGAGCCTGTCAGGAGCAATTTCTGATCGCAGAGACAGGATTAACCCCTGAGTGCTACCAGGTCTGGCCCAAAAATACAAAATAAATTTTAAAAAAGAACTATTAACAAAAATAACTTAGAGTAAACATTTGGTACTTGAGAGATAGTATGGAGTTAAAGGTGCCTTGTATATGGCTGATCCAGATTCAATCCCCAGCACCATACAGGGTTCTAAATCATTCACCAAGAGTGATCACATGGCAGAGCCAAGAGTAATCCCTGAATACTGCTAAAAGAAAAACTCGTCAAACTAGATTGTAACATCTCTATCATATTTGGGTAATCTTGAGTAGCTAAGTAAATAAACCCTAAAATAGATCTAAGAACACTCTGAAATTCCAGCACCCCAAACCACCACATGCAAAGAGCAATGGGGAAACTAAGGAAGATACCAGCAGCTGGGGATATGGAGAAATTTCCAAGTCCTCCAAAAGGTACAAAATTTATAGACGAGGACATAAGTCAGCATTGGATTAGCAATGGAATTGAAAGAATCACTAACCAAATCAATTAAGAAATGCACATAGATGAACAATTTAATCAACTCATAGGAGAGCTATATCAGAAAATAAGTCCATACAAATGGAAGTAAGGAAGCTAAAATCATGTTAGCAAGCCACAGTAGCAGAATTACACACATAGAGAATCGCATGGATGAACTTGAAGACAAAATGAAAAAGTAATAGTGTTCAAGAAGTTTTGTTACACATATGCCCTGGTTAACCTATATTTTGAGATGAATATTTTATCAGTGAGATAAGTGACTCATTATAATTAGTATCCAATACAGCTCTAAAACATAAGCACCTAAATAACTAATAGCATGACCTTTAGAAATTACTATATTTATGTAAAATATATAAAAATTTTAAAATAAAAAACTTTTAAAAATAATTATTCTTCTTTGGTGAATTGTAGAGAACTGGAGCCATTAGTTAAATTATCCTTAAATTCATACTTATAATCTTTCTTTCTGAGTATCACCTTGTATAATAAATTCATAAGTTCATTTAGCTGAGAAAAGAACAGTGTGGAGTTTAAAAAGAATATTTTAAGTGCAAAAGTGACATTCTAACCAACATTCTGTGAACCCACAGCATGTTACAACTTTGGCTATCTCATTAAGCTTCTCTGGGTCTCATTTTATTTTCAATCTACAAAACAGACACAAAGCAGAATTGTGTTCTGCTTAATTTGTCCCATCAACATTGTAATTGTAAACTATAAGTTCAGTCCTCTTTAAATATCACATTTTATATAGTTAACCCATGTCTTAGCAATCATTCACTTTCTGTTCATAGAGAAAAGAAGTTTCAGAACCTTTTTTTATTTTCACAAAAACATTTTTGCCTTCAAAATCCTTCAAAATCCCAAAGCCTGGGATGTAGTGAGCACTTAATAAAATCTGATCAATTAAGAAAAAAATTCAAAATATATCTCTTGTGTTCCTTAAACAGAATTCCACTCTGTGACTTAAGAATTAGCATAAGAACTAACTGCTTTTGGAGTAAGAAAGTACAGTGAGAAAGGTGATTGTCATGCATGCAGCCAACCCAGATTCAATCCCAAACACTCCATAAAATCAACTGAGTCCCCACTAAAAATAATCCCTTACCACAGAGCCAGGAGAAAGCCTTGAACACCACGAGATATTGCTTATAAATTAAAAAAATTAAAAATAATTAATACAACCTATATATGCACTTGGTGTGATTTTCTACTTTATCATTTCAAGACTAATGATCCAAAGTAGTACCACTTTTCAGAGTAGAAAACCTGCTATTAAATCCTGATAAGTGCCATAAATACTCAAAGACTCACAAACTAGTAAATATTTTCCACATGCATTGCTTAAGATTATTATTATTATGTTATCCTCAAAAAATGCTTTTTAAAAACAAATTAGGGTTATGAGATATATAGAGAGGTTCTTTGTACATATTCCCATGAGGTAGAAGAAACATTCCTTCTTACAAGACTTATGTAAAGGCTTATATAAGGCTGGTTTTCAAGCTGTATTCTACAGAAAATTTTGGTCAGCTGTCTCTGCGAATTTTGTGAGTGATGAGTGGATCAGAAAATGCACGTGATTTTCTGCTGCCACTTTGCCTTGGTTTTTCAGTCAAGGTTATTAATTTTATAGTGTGCCTCTGTGTGGTTATTTAAATGAATAAAATAAACTAGGTAGTACTACTTAAAACCAGATGTGTAATATCAAGTTAATGATAGGATTATGGCACTTACATTTTTCTATATTTTACCAAATAGTGTTCCTTTGGGTTTGCTTTTATAAGGGGTGTCAGTAGTGAGGAAATTGAAGGTGTCACACAGAATATATTGGTGTGTGCTTCAGGAAATTTGAAAAAAAAAATCTATATATCTATATATGTGACTATTAGTTTATATGACAGTGACTATAGAATGTAGCAGTGGCTACAGGTCATTCCTGAAGTATAGAAGGGCAGAGAAAGGCTACTTGACCTATACTGAGAAAAACCCAGAATTTTCAGGCCCCAGACTAAATAGCAGAAGTTTTTGTAGTTTATGTGCCTCTGCAAAGATTAGTAATGAAAAGTGAAGTTGGAACATTGGCATGGCAGCCTCTGTAGGGTATGAGTGTTACTGCCAGGGCCTGGCAGAGCTTGAAGTTGGCCTTCCCTTCTCTCCCTCAAGAGCAGCCCAGAGTTTTCAGATCAATGTATCCAGTAAATTTTGTTTTTGTGTTGGTAGGATAATGTGAGTTTATGGGGCTAGTCAATGTACTGATATGTTAGTAGTTATGGGGATGTTCATATGCTAATTTTTGTTATTTTTAATTTCTATTTAGTTTTTATTTATTTATCTATTTATTTTTAATTTCTATTTAGTGTATGCAAAATACAGCACCAGCATAATTTATTACGGGTATGTAATAAATCTCCTCTTGAGAATATATAATTCAAAATTTTAATCTCTGCTAAATACTAATGTGGCTATAAACACTATAAGATTTTAGCATAATACCTGTAACTTGGTTTCTGCATTCAAATATGGATTATTATAAGATTTTATCAGGATAACTTTAAGATTAAACAAAAATGCTTGAAATTAAGAAAAACAATAATAGTAAATATTTGTAACTAGGTATTGTTTTACTCTACTTGAAGTTTATGGTTGAAGAACAACTTTGGGAAAGATAGTCTTTGCTTTTTTATTTTTAACAAAGAACATATTTATCGTGACCATCATCATGTTTTAGAAATGAAACACACATATTATAAACCATTTCTTCTCTAAAAGTGAATTACTTTACATAGAGTCCATATACTTAAGTATTTACAAGTAGAAAATCTTTGCTATTCTAGAAAGATTCTATCAATATGACATTTAGAAAAAATTAAAAAAAAAAAACTCATGCATCAACTTTGTAATTAAATTCAAGAGAAACTTTAATGCCAGGAAAGTATAGCAGAGAAACCTATAGATACATATGGATCCATTTAAAGGTGAATAATAAGTATTTGCCTAAAGAAAGAAGTTCATGATAACATAGAAGTAAAAACATGCTCATGAATATGTGACTATTATTTCTCCACAAATGTAATTGTCCAGTGTGGGGCATATAATTCCTGTTAAAGTAATATTAAGTACACTACTTTGTCTAAATAAGGCAATAACTACTCATGATTTCTCTAGTCATGTGCAAAGAACTATGATAGCAATCAATATCAGTATCAGTATCAATATCAATCTTAATATTAACACACTCTAGTGACAGTGGTCCTAACAAGATAAACAGGAAACACAGTTAGATGTCTGAGCTTCAGGTCTGGACAGTTTTTAGGAAAATCGTGACTTGAAATTATCAAGGAAAGACCCCATCTGGGCTGCCAGAAGCCAAGCAGCACCTGGATGATAGAATTCATATCATGAGCAAAAAAAAAAAAAAAAAGTGTGGGGTGAGTAGCTAGGAAGTGACATAAACATAGAAGTATTGGAATTCAGCATATTTAGTTACAGGTTTAGGGTAGAAAGAAATACTAACAAGTAGTGATTGTTGCAGCTGTCCAGGTAACTAGAAGAAGGGAAATCAGAAGAAAACAACTCAGATTCCTTATCTAGAAAACTGGATGAGTACTATCTCTTGGACACTTCATGACAGCTAAAGAGAAAGCATAAAGACTAAGAACACACAAAACCAGGCCTTTTTTACACATAAAAGAGATTAGCTTTTTTTAGAGACCCTGAGGTAACATAATAAGAGAAAAACTTGAACCAAGGGAAAATGGATTCATGTAGTGGATTTATAGTCTATAAAAAGAGGGTTTTTAAAGACTATAAATCAACTACCACCCTCTTTTTTATTTATAGTATTACAAAAATGGATGGGATAAAGTGGTATCTTGATGAATTCTCCCTATCCAAGGAACACTCAATCTAAGGAATTTAAGCCTGTCTTTAAAGTATAATTGTAATCCTAAACCATTATCTCTCTGTGTCTCCCTCCCCTCTCTCTAATCAATCTTAAAGTAATCAATGTAAAGTTCCTGGATCAGAATTAACTAGTAATATAATATGCATGCTGAACTCTCCTATGCCTTGTTTCATAGCAATGCCAGCATTTTCTTAAATAACTGTACATCACCCTCTCCTATAAGATATAAACTATTCCTGAGTAAAACACTGATATTTGTTTTTGAATTTTTCTATCTGGCTTACTGTTTACACATCTTCTTTATTGTTAGTTAAAATCTAAAATCATTTATTTATTTCATACTTGGTGTCATACTTGAATGGACTTAGTAATCACTTCTAGTAGTGTTTTGGAATCCTGTATTTCCAGGACTTGAACCAAGGGCATGTGCTCCTGTCCTTTGAATCACCTCCTCAGTCTGTCAGATACTTTATTCCTGTTCTCTCTTTTTTTATCCCTCTCTTTCTCAACTTATGGTTTTTTGGAGTTTTCAATTTTAGTGTACCTTATGTGATATATTTTTATATTTCATTCATAAATTTACTAACATATAACCAATATACAACTAATTGCAGTCCTGTGAAATATATTCATTTAACTCATTTGTGACACAATGTATACCAACAATTTATAACCACAATCAAGATTATGGACAAGTTCGTCTTTCCCAGATTTTCTTAATGTACAACATTTTCTTAATAATTTATTAAAGTTTAGATAGGTACAATAGTGCTAAAGAATATGTATCAATATACTAGATTACTTCACCCAACCCCTGGCAAAGGTCACACAATACTCATTCATATCTTTCTGTTTCTTTTGTTCTGATCTTCTTTATTTCCTCTCCACTAGTAATTGGTCTTATATTGCAATGGCTAGTTTGTCATTGTTTAATACTGTCTTCTTTTCTCCGATTTTTGTTTCCTTTCTTTTCCACACATGAGTAAAAAAAAATTGGCATTTGTCCTCTCCCTTAATCCTTATTTCGCTTATCCTAATGCTATCCAATTCTACTTAGTGCATTTTTTTTTGAAGCAGGGGCTATACCTGGTGGAGGTACAGGGGTTACTTCTGGCTCTGCACTCAGAAATCACTCCTGGTTTGGGGGACCATATGGGATGCCTGGGATCAAACCAATGTCTGTCTTGGGTCAGCCATATGCAAGGCAAAGGCCCAACCCTGTGCTACCACTCCATCCCTTTGAGACTCATCTAATGTAGCACCTTTCAACCTCCTCAAGTAAAAACTATATATCTCTTCTGTTCCTTACTACTTTCACTTCCATGCTACAATTTAGATGGCCTCAATTAACAAGTATCTACATAAATCTATGTATTTGTATTATATAACATACATCTTCAGTTTACGATATATATATATATATATATATATATATATATATATATATATATATATGAGAGACATACTACTTATATCCTAATTAGGCCTTTTCTTTAAAATATAACTGGCACAGAATTATGAGATAGGACATGTTTCCTGCTTCAAGCCTCCAATTCTTTTTTTTTTTTTTTTTTTTTTTTTGGTTTTTGGGTCACACCTGGCAGTGCTCAGGGGTTACTCCTGGCTCCATGCTCAGAAATTGCTCCTGGCAGGCACGGGGGACCATATGGGGCACCGGGATTCAAACCGATGACCTTTTGCATGAAAGGCAAACGCCTTCCCTCCATGCTATCTCCCAGGCCCCGAGCCTCCAATTCTTATTTTAAATTAATTACATGCTTTTCTTTTGATCAACTATGAAATAATTATGGATCTTGGTCAACAAAAATATTTAGAGGACTTCTAAAAATGGCTCAGTGTCATATATTATTCTATAGATAGAGAATATACACTTCAACTTTTCCTGATCCCGAAGTCACAACACAAATTGCCTTCCTCTAAAGATTGATCATTACTTTCTCTCCTAAAGATGTCTTGTCATTACTGAAATTTGTACAGACATTACAAAGCCAATAAATCAAACTTATCATACCTTTTACTTCAAGGAAAGTGAAGCAAAGTCAGTACTGTAGACTTATAAGTAAAATTAATTTAAAAAGTACAGGATATATATGATATATAATTGTTTATGTATGTTTTTATTATAGAGATTTTTTATGTACTCCTAACAAAATAGATTATGCCCAAGAGTCTGGCCAGATAGAGTGGTATAGTATTTGATTTGGATATAGCTGTTAATTCTTATTTTGAACCCTTTCTAGAAAGTAATTCTGCTCATCTCAGGAGAGAGTACAGAGGCAGGCTGGTGGTGAAAAAGAGATAAGTTAGTTTGTTATTTTTTTCCTTTGCCAACTAACTTTTTTTCTTTTATTTAATGCCCTTTGGGACCTTGCTAAATAAACATTTCTGCCAAGTACAATAAAAATTAGTTGGTATTCTATAGAAAACAAATGGATATGTAATAAGCTATATGCAAATGTTTTACTTTATGCACAGGAGAAAGCAATTTAAAATGGTAAACAAAGCTAAAATGCTCTCTCAATTAAGTTTTGAAAAATTTTAATGCGCTCCTTAGAATTGAAGCGATTTGTATCCAGAAAAATTGAATATTGTATATAAAATATTAGCATTTTGAAATTTAATTTAATGTTAACCCCTCCTAAATTTGAAATTGTATTCCAATTTATGTCATTTATACACAATTGTTAGGAAGGATAGAAATCTCTTAGCCTCTATATAGATTTTATTTTTCTATACGCAACATTTTCTAAGAGTCATTATAATTTGAGATAACATTAATGTAGGCAAAAGAAAATCAACAGCAGATTCAATTCATAATTTTATATATTCACAATGGAACCTAATTTTAGAATACGAAATTAAAAGTAAGCATGTCAACATATGTTTACTTCTTTCAACAAGTCACCCAAAACTACATCCTGGGTTGATATGCAATTGAATTGATGCATATCCACCAGGGATGGATTCCAGGAATCTCTAATTTTAAGTTCTTCTGAGAGACAATATATTACTTAGCTTCCTAATTTGCACCTTCCTTATCAAGGTGAAACATCAAGTGAAGAATTTAAATAGTGAAGAAATTGAAATAATTGCATTCTGTTCTGCCACTACACTGGAAGACAGACCCAATCAGTGAGAGTAAAGTTCCCTGTACCGAATTCCAGTGTAGGGATGTGAAGAGGATAGGGAGTAAGGATCAGGTATCACTACCACATTCAACTGGTCAGCCCCAGTCACTTTTATTATATAGGTTTCTCACTGTTAAGCTTTCTATGAGAGGTTCCCAGAACACCATCTTCAGGTTTGAATCTTCTGCTAGAGCACCTCACAGGACTCAGGAAAACGTTTTTTTAATTTATTTATTGAGATCAATGTGAACTATAAGTCTTTCACAGTTGTATTTAAGGTACAGTGAATTAGGGCAATTTCCATCAGCAGTGTTGACTTCCCTCTGCCACTGTTCCCAGCATGCATCCCATACCTCTTCCCTTAGCCCCTTGGACTGCTAGAGTAACAGTTTCCTTTTGTGTTTAGCTTGTTATAGTTTGGGTCTCTTCATTCTATTGTCGTTGACTTTGGCTTGGATATTTAGATCTGACATTTTCTTTTCTTTTTTTTTTAAGGAAAACTTTTTTATATTAACTAGATTACTAATTCATTGCCAAGTATCTCATTCAATAACAATCAGTTGAAATAGAAATATGATTTAAGTTACAAAAGAGAATGCACAGTTGATTCAGCAACAACTAATAAATTAATTTCCATTGGCAGTGGAACTCAATCTCTCATTTTGACACCAAATATCTAAGCAGTGCCCCAGAAGACTCTTTCTTCTTGAGTTCTTTGGTTTGATGCACGTAGTGTTAAGGGATTGCAAACCCTTAAAATCCATAAAGTTGAGAGTGATTTTGAGACAAAAGTTCTACCTCTAGACTCAGTGGCTCTCTCCAGGTAGATAATATCAGATTTGAGCTGTATTAAGTTGAATCCTTGAATTTGCTGTAGTGGTGGAAGAGGCAGATACCTAACCCTCCTCCACCCACACATTCACACACACACATCCCTACATGGGAATTCAGTAGCAGAGCTATACTCCCCTGGACTGGGTCTGTCTTATTTCAACATCTTCACTATATAAATTCTTAAATTCTTTGCTTGATGTTTCACCTTCATAAGAAGGATGCAAATGTGGAAGCTAAGTCTAAAATTTGGAAGCTAAAATTAACCATACTGTTAGTCTGATTGAGACAAAAAAATCAAACCCTACCAATTTATGTAGCTGATTTTACAAGCAAACAAGCCTTGCCCTTAGGTTCTTCACAAAGCCCCCTTATTAATCTAATAAAAGAACGATTTCAGCACTCTCAGAATTGGGTACTTTCTAGAGACTTAGGAACTGAAAGTCAGAAAACATCCATATGTATATATTCATAATAAAGGCCAAATATATACATTTAATATATAAATAATATGTTTATTAATATAAATCATATATTAAAATATTGTATATGTGAAAATCAAAATTATTATATAAATAACATATACTATATAGTAAGACTGCAATCTTAGAATCACATTTTTTTCAGGAAAGGCCCAGGAAATACATGTATATCCTATTCATGCATTTACAATAATTTTTATCAAAATCTTAGAAATGATATCACTAAACCCTGTTTGAGAGTTGGAAAGAATGTATAGCTGGTAAGGCAATTACATTTTTTCCAGCAGTGCTTAGGGTCCTCAAAATTCCAGAAATTGTCTTGAGCACAGAGCCAAAAATAATGGAACATAACTGGGTAAGACCCAAAACTCCCTAAATAAAACAATAATAATAAGCCCCACTTAACTATATGTACAGAGAGAAGGTACACCATTAAGGAAACCAAGGCCTTTATCTACTTTCTTTAAAATATACCATTAAAACAAAATAGAGCAATTTTGTTAACTAAAAACATTATTTTGGTTACAATAAAATTGACTCATAAAAATACCAGTAAGTTTCAATGGCATACATATAATCATTTAACCTTCTAAATCGTAACATCAGGTATAAATGGAGGTTCATTTTACTTCAATGTGACATATATGCAATAAAATGGGGAATTGATATAATGCTTCATTCAATAATTTCCTATAATCATTTACTTTTATATTTGAATAAATATGAAAAGAGAAAAAATATTTTATTGAATATTTGTCAAGCATTCTGTACCATAAAACTTAAACAGACTTTGAAAACTAACTTGTCTTGAAGTTTCACAGAAATTGAGAAATAGTTAGCAGTTTATTTTTTACTTTATAACTTAAAAAACAGGATCATTCAAATGAAACCCTTTTTCTCAATATTAACCTAGTGGAGGATGATGAAGTAACTCCAGTAATTAAAGACCATTATTTTTAGGATACTATATGCTAATGCTATGATTAAGGCTAACCAAGCCTTTTGACACATTTTGAAAAGTCAAAATTCTGATTGTCTCCTCCTCTCACAATAAAATGTATGAAAGGATGGGCATTCTTGCTTATTTTTAGAATTAAGAGAAAAATACAAAAAAGACACAGAAATGGGCCCAGAGCAGTGGCTCAAGTGGCAGGTCACCTGTCTTGCCCGTGCCAGACTAGGATGGAAGCAAGTAGATCCCCCAGGGTCTCATACGGTCCCCCAAGCATGAGACGATTTCTGAGCACATAGTCAGGAGTAACTATCCCTGAGTATCACCAGGTGTGACCCCAAAACAAAAACAAAACAAACAAACAAACAAAAAGATACAGGAGTAAGAATTAAGACTGCCAGTCAACAATAGTTCCTAAGAGAGCACTATTAAGAAAATTCCAAGGAGACCGAAGCAATGGCGAAAGCAGTAAGGCATCTGCCTGGCCCATGCTAGACTAGGATGAACCTCAGTTTGATACCCTGGTGTCCCATATGGTCCTCCAAGCCAGGGATGATTTCTGAGTGCATAGCCAGGAGTAACCCCTGAGTGTCACCAGGTGTGGCCTAACCCCCCCCCCCAAAGAAAAAAGAAAATGCCAAAGGGTACATTCACCAATCACTAATAAGAATGATAAAATTTAACAGTTTCACTTTCTTAAAATTTTGTTAAAGATACCAAGCAGGATTCATAGGAAGGTACACAGTGAAAATTAGGTGGGATTTTTTTTTTTTTTGGTTTTGTGTTTAAATAACTGAATGGAAATGAAACACAATCATACTTCTGTAAATTTGCTGTTTCTTCTAAGGCAGGACATTTTTGGTTCAACACAGATATTAGACAAGGAAATTTTAAAATCTAGAAACTATTGAGTTGTATTCATCATTTTACCAAAATTCAATTGAGAAGTATGTTGAATTTCCTCTATTTACTGTTTTAAACACATATTTCACAGAGGTTATGAAATAACTATCTTGCACTGGGAATGCAGGAAATATAGTGACTATTCTGGTCTCTAACAGTTTGAGTGCAGCACTAATACTAGAAATAATATTTGTATATGTTTTTCTTCAAATAGCTAAGAAATACAGATTGAATTTATAATTACTGAGCTTGAATTTTATCTTATATATCTCATAAAAGTTATGTAAAATTTTTTGAAAGAAAAACAAATACTTTTTGCTCCTCAGCTTAAATTCTAAGCTTATTAAGTCTATTTATAGAATTCTATTATAGAATAGCAATATACTAATTTATTTAATTGCGACTACCTTAGTTTTCAATATAATTCAGTTTATATATTTTTGCATGAAGTTGTAAGGTATCAAGGAAACTAGTACTTTGATTATACATTACTATTATTTACATAAGGGGAGAAAATATTTGGTCTATAGAATAACTGCACAAAAAAACAATATCGTCTACATGGTAGGTTTCTCAAACATCTTTGGTTCCAGAGTATAGCAAGCAGAAGAAAACAAACTGAGTGGAAGTGGAGAAACAAAAAATTTAGATTCACTTCTATACTTCAAAGAGAACTACAGTAATGAAAACAGCTGTTTAGATTGAGCAGATGTCCAATCAATTGCTCTTTATAGATATCTATAATAATGTTCTAATGTTTTACCCACAGAAACAGGTGTAAAATGTCTTTGGAAGCCATGAACTCCCCCTAATGTGCTCACTATAAGAATGTTTTAGTGTCTTAATTTTAATATGTCTATAATAACTTTCTAGTCTTTAATGTTCTCAGTTGTTCTTGGAGATATATGTTGGGTGTCCAAGTTTTGCACTGCAGCACTATATCATATAAGGCTCTAAATACATTATTGCTTATATGTCTTTACAAATATTCTAATCTATTCATTTTCATTTGATTATGCCTGCTAGTATGATTTAACATTTATGTTCACAGATACCTCTGGAATAGGCAAGTGCATGCCATAGTGTCTAACTACAGTGCTCAATCATTGAGTATGTTTTTGTAATTTATTTTGAATTCAAGCTAGTTTACTATTATATCATAATGCCCAAGTTTGCAATTTGCTTCTAGAAAAGGAACTGAAATGTTCAAGATCTGCTAGACTATACTTCATGGTATAGTTCCTCCTACAGTACTCATTACACTTAGACTTGAAAATTATTATTTTAAAAATTCTCCATGCACAATCTAACACAGGAAGACTTTTTTTCAGCAAATTTACCTCACCAATGATGATTTTCGTAGTTATTTGAAAATCTTTCCATATGACCTACTACTTTATAATTTTTAAGCATTCTGGCTCATTACAGCTGGGTCAGTTTTCAACCATGATCAATAGATTTTTATTGTCTGTCTATGTGTGTGCACAATATATGTGTTGGCTACCTCTATGTTTGTCTAATGTCTGGCTGTAATGGACTTAATGTCTGTCTATGTAGTATATAATCCTCCCTCCTGTTATATATAACCCTTCATTTTCATCCTCCCTTGCTTACATCTATACAAATTTGGATTTATTTTAAAGAATAAAATTTAAAACTATTAGGCTATATGAAAAACAAAATGCAATTTTTGCATAATTCCCTATTTAAAAATGACATATGAGGTACATAGATACTACTATAATGCCAACAGCAATAAGGAATTAGCATATTAAAATCTATTTTGTCAATATAAATAAGTTGTCAACAAACAGAAATCAAATCTTTTTTAAATCGACTTATTCCTTCCATAAACTAAAATTATTTTTTCATTTTGAGAGCAGTTATCCTTAGAGCTCAGGGTTTCTTTTTCTATCTTAGTTCATTTTCAGTGATTCTGCTGAAAGAAAATATAAAGCAAAATTAATTTTCTGGTACAGTATCTTTTCTAATTTTGTTAAATTTTGGCAATTTAAAGGTTGAACAACAATTATAGAGATTAAAACACTTGCTTTTCCTGTAGCCTCCACCATTAAGTCCAAAACACCACATATCAAGCAATATCAGGACTATATCCAGGCACAAAGCTAGGAATAAGTCTTGAGAACCACTATTTGTACCCCCTCAGAAAAATAATATCATGCCAATTTAATTTGTTTTATGAGGTAGTAGGTATGCATGTAATTACTCAATACAAAATAATTATTGACTAAGATTTGGAATAATTACATCTGTAAATTCTTTCATCGACTAAATGACTTCAAATTAAAATGACACGAGGTTTTCAGATAATATTATGTCTAAATAATTGAACAAAATAGCAATAAAAATCATGAAGTTAGTGAGCAATGGTTTCCAACTTGCAATTATTAAAAAAAATCAAAGAAAAGAAGAACTCCAAGTTCTATTTATGGAAATGTAATTCAAACACATCTACTGAGTACTGTTTGTTTTGTATCTTTTAGAGGAAGTGGTCACACACAGCAGCTCTCCGGTTACTCCTGGCTTTGTACTCAGTAATTAATCCTGGCAGGCTGAGGGACTATATGGGATGTCAGGATCTAACCTGGGTTGGCCATTTTCGGTAATACAAAAGCATTACGCATTATGCTATGGGTCAGGCCTCTTCTTTCCTTTTTATTTTTGTTTCTTTTGTTTTTAAGGCTATACCTGGCTGACTACTGACTCTGTGCTCACACTATTTTTTTGTTGTTGTTGCATTCCCACACAGATTGCATATGATGACAGATTGTATATGATGATTGTATATGATGTATATTATATTTATAAAGAGTACATTATGACTACTTAGGTGATAAAAATATATCCTGTCATACAAGAATAAGAACATGTTCCTGAGTAAAAATTAAAAATAATTTCTTAAACCTTCACTTAAAAAGTAATGACTTTTAGATATGGTTGAGATTTAGGAGAAGTCAGTGAGAAAGAAGCAATGTATATGAATATATTTATAATTAATATAAGCACCACACAAGATTTTTAAAATGGAATCCTTTTATATAATTAGCAAATGTAAAGCTAAACTCTTCTTATAGAGTTATAAGTAACAAAAAAATAATTACTACAAAACAATGTAATCTTGAGTGTATTTGAATTCATTCACTAGATCATTGGCCAAAGTTCATACTTAAAAGGATTTCTAGCATAAACAGTTTCATCTATCTCACTAACTTTATCTAAGTAACTGTCATTGGTCTGTCTGAGTTAGATAATATTTGGGCCAGTTTTGTCCACACTTGTACTTTGCAACCAGTTATCTATTTAAGACAAGCATTGGCAGCCTTTCTAAACGCCCATGCCAAGGTTTCAGCATCTCTTTTTGTGGAGCATATGAGTGAAGAGAAGAGAATCTAAATATGCTTCTAGTCTTGACATTCAGATAGTAGAAATTTTGGCTTGGGACTCTACATCCTATGCTCTCCTTCAAGAGTTAGATGCTGGAATTTTGTTGATGGAATTTTAGAAGATCACAGGGACACTAAAATACAGTTTGATTTATGAATAATTTTATGTAAGTATAAGTCTGCAAAAGAGAAAAATCTCTTCTGATATCAAGTTGTAAATCAGTCAGTATCAATTTACAAAGTATTCTACATGTTTTAGGAGCCCACAAAGAACAACAAAAATAAAAATAATAACTCTAATTTAAGAAATTCTGATGTAATTCCATTCTTAAATTTAACAATACAAAGTAATGCTCCAAAGAGGAAGATTTCTGCCTAGTACATCAAGTTATCAGCAAAATCTTTTTTTTTTTCACTTCAAATCTAAAGTCATAAAGATACTAACAAATAAATTATTTTGGTACTACAATTTTAAAACAAGTTTTAAAAAACTTCTGAGAAAGAAGTAACTTCTGATTTATGGAAATGTCTATCAAAGAACAAATGGTGGGTTTTTTTGTTTTCTGTTTTATTTCGTCGTAAAGAGAAAAGAAGCTTATTTGGTTCGTTGACTTTTTTGTGGCTATGCTTTGTAAAGAAAAAAGTCAGGAAGATAAACAAGTAATTCTAGATAGTATCTAAAAAGCCATCTAATAGCTGGGGAAAGCTTTGTATATAGAAACAATATGACTCTATAAGTCTGTTTACATCACGATAAAATCAAGTCATCCTGAACATTATAATTATATGAATAAAATATAATAATTAAACTCATAAAACAAAACACATGTTTCAGTTTCTTTAAGCTGCATTGCTCTCCTGGGGCTACTACCTCCAACAAAGATATGAAGTCTGAAACCAAATTTCATGGACTCTTTCCTTTCCTTTCCTTTGGTCTCATTCTTTAAATCATATCAATTGTTTCTCTAAGTGATACTTTCTTGAAAATGCACCTTATGTTCCCCTCCTCACTATTTTTAAATGACTCAAACACTACTCACACCAGTAATTTCTTTCCTTCCTCACTTCCTTCCTTCTTTCTTCCTTCCTTTCCTTCCTCCTTAATTGCTTCCTTCACTCCTTCCTTCTCTTTTCTCATTCCTTCCCTCCTTCCCTTATTCCTTTCTTCTTTTATTCCTTAATGCTCTCCTTCCCATCTTCCTTCTTTTCCCTTTCCTCCTCTTCCTTCCTTCCTTCCTTCCTTTATTTCTTCCCTTCTTCCTTCCCTCCTTTCTTACTTTCTTCTCTCCCTTTAGTCCATTTTTGCTTTTCATCCTTTTATCCTTCACTCCTTCCTTCTTTCCTTTCTTACTTTCACATTTTCTTTCTATAGATCACAGGGCTTCTCTTGGTGACAAAGCAAATAGTTTGGTACTACAGCCCCAGGTTGCACTGCATATGGGGTTCATGGTACAATGAAAAATATTAGTAAGTTATTCCTGCGGGTGCTCAGTGAACTAACTGATTCCTCAGAATTCCTGATTAAAGAATTAATGAGGTTTAGGGACCATGTGGATTTTGGAATAGGATTACAGTTGGTAAAAAAAAATAATGCCTATATTATCTCCCATATACACATTTTAAGCTTCAATAAGATAAATATATCCCATAAGCTTTGAGTATTATCTTTTATAATAAAAATCAATTTTCATTACTCTTTTATTTGAAACTATTGCTCTCAATTTGTTAGACATCTGTTATCTACAATCTCTCCTTAATTTTATTTTACCACTGTATTAATAAATATGATAAAGAAAATAAATTTAGGAAGACTTCACATTAATTTTATATGTGAAAATATATGTTATTATAAAAGAATCACTTTATTTCTATATTTTATCATTTGAGAAAATAGGAAAAATAGCATATTGGAATTTAGGTTGATAGGAAGAGTGAGAATCCTTGGTAAGTGGAGGAAAGATGCAATCATTGGTGGTGGATTTGTTAAAATATGCCCTAGACTCTGTTTTATATATATATATATATATGTAAATAATAAAAAATTAAAATTAAATGATCATCCTACCCAAAGAAAACATACAGTTTCATTCTAACCTTCTCAAAATACTCCTACATTGTTTAAGGGCATAGAACAAACACAAAGCAAAAAATATGGAACCACAAAATCACCTGACCAGTTATGTAAATGTTGAGAAAAAGAAAAAGGAATATATTGATCTACCCAGATTTAACTATATTACAAAACTGTACAGATCAAAAAGGAATGGTGTGAGAATAAAATACACAGATCTGTGAAATAGAATTGAGAGCCAGGACATAAACCCTCAAATATATAAAAAGCTAACTTATGTAAAGAAGTGAGGAGCATGAAATGTAAAGAGAATAAACACTTCATCAAATGGTGAGGGGAAAACTCTACAGACACATGCAAAATGAATAATAAATAAAACTAGATTACCCTAGCATACTATGGATTACACACTTTAATGTTAGATTCCAATAAATAAATTGAAACCCCATATTAAAACATTCTCTGTGATATTGATTTCAGTACTGTATATCTGATTAATATTCATTTAAAAAAAAAGCAAAAACAGAATACCGCAAAGTAAAAGCATATGCAATGTGAAACTACAGATGAAATAAAAATTTTGTACTGAGGGGCCAGAGTAATAGCACAGTATAAAAAGCATTTGCCTTGCACATGGATGACCTGGGTTAGATTTCATGTGGTCACCTAAGACCACAAACCCATTCTTGAGTACAGAGCCAGAAGTAATCCAAGTGCCATGGGAGTGGCCCAAACAAACAAAAATAAATTTCAATGGAAGGAAGAAAATATTCACACATTAATATCTGACAAAGGATCAGAACCCAACTATATAAGTACTGACACTACTCCAGACAAACAAAATCCATTAAAATAGGGAGAGAGACAAATAAACATCTCTCAAAATAAGACATCAACAAACACAGTAAAAATGCAATGTATGGGAGCCAAAGTGTTAACACAGTAGTAGAACATTTGCTTGAATGCAGAGTGATTTCTAAACACAGAGACAGGAGGAACCCCTCAGCACCAAAGGGTGTGACTCAAACCCCCCCCAAAATGCATAGTATCATGCATCTTCAGGAAAATGCAAATCAAAGTAATAATGAGTTATCACCACACTCCTTTTTCATTTTCTGTATTAAAATGGTCAGAAACAATGATTGTGAGAATGTGAAGAAATAAGGCCATATTCATTCACTTAGGATAGGAATTTCAGTTGTCACTTTAACCTCTATGGATAATACTATTAATAGAGGTGAAAAAAGTATATGTATATGTACATATTATATATAATTACCAACTACCATATGAGCTGACAATTCTACCCCCAAATCTGTCTCTGAAACATAAAAATACTTATTCATGCTCTCAAGTGTCTGCAGAGTGGGGACAATGCCTCTTTCCACCATAATCTCTGGGAGTCACCTTATCCCACAGGTGTCCTTAAGCAAACTCATCATCCCAGCTTGTCATAGTCACAACTTAGAAGTGATGCGAGCCAAGCATTTAGGTACATTGATTCACAGGTACAATGATGTTTTTCAACTGAAAAATCTGAGGCACTCTCAAGAGCGAGGTGAACCAAGTCCTTGTGCTGCCAACGCCCTGACAGCTGCATCCAAACCCCATAGTTGCCACCCAGCCAATGGCCTAAATTCACTGCTTTATTAGTAATCTCTGTAGAAACACCAAGATAGCAAACAATTAAAGTTACACTAGTTTAGGGACTTAAAACACTGGTGTCTTCTCATAGTGGGATTGGAAAATCTCATCCCCTCATATAGCCAAAATCTCAGTTTCCAATACCACAACCCAAAAGACAACATGTAAGCTTATCAGCTCAGTTATCTAGAACCTATTGCTCCTGAATCAAAAGGCTAGGTATGTGGCCATGCAAAATTTCAAATTCCTCTATACTAACACCCTAGTCAGAGCACATCAAATTACATGAGAAAGAAGCACAGAAGCTAGCTTATATTAATAAAAAAAAAAAAACAAGAACACATAATGTTCAAGTACAACAAATAGCTTAATGTGCTCTCAAAAATGACTTGACTCCATTAAGAAATGTAAAATTTTTCATTTTTCCCCAAGGAATTGATTTAGTGTTTTAAATAAAAGTTTCTTATATATAGTAATTTTTTATATAATTTTTATTTTGGCCATATCAACTTACATATCTTTCATAATAATTTTTGATTATTCATTAATATAGTCCCATCTGCTTATCTCTGCTTCCACTTGTTTGGAGAGTGCTGTTTGCCCCTTGAAGATACCTTTAGTTTCTATCATGGAGTGTTTTACCGATGTGCTGTTCTATATACTTTGAGAAGCTTCGGAACCTCAAAGGAAATAGAGCCTAGGAAAAAAAAGCCATCCACAGAATGGGAGAAACGATTCACCTAATACCATCAGATAAGTGGCTAATATTGAAGATATACAAGGTACTGATGGAACTTAAGAATAAATAATCTAACCCATCAAAAAAAATGGGGAGAAGAAATGAACGAACACATCCTCAAGGAAGAAATGCAAATGGCCAGAAGGCACGTGAAAAAAATGCTCTACATAACTAGTCATCAGGGAGATGCAAATCAAAACAACTATGAGGTACCATCTCATGCCACAGAGACTGGCACACATCACAAAGAACAAGAGCAATCGATACTGACAAGAATGTGAAGAGAAAGGAACTCTCAATCCCTGCTGCTGGAAATGTCGGCTAGTCCAACCTTTATGGAATACTATATGGAGATTCCTCAAAAACTGGAAATTGAACTCCCTTATGATCCAGGTATACCACTCCTAGGGATATACCATAGAACCATAAAAATACAATTCAAAAATGCCTTCCTCACACCTATATTCATTGTAACACTACTTACAAGAGCCATACTCTGGAAACAACCAAGATACCCTAAAACAGATGAATGGCTAAAATTGTGATACATATATAAAATAGAATATTATGCAGGAGCAATTCCTGATTCCATAGCCAGGAGTAACCTGTGAGCATCATCAGGTGTGACCCAAAACTAACAAACAAATAAAGAATATTATGTAGCCATCAATAGAGATGAAGTCATAAAATTTTCCTATATCTGGATGTACATGGAATCTATTATACTGAGTGAAATAAGTCAGAGGGAGAGAGACAGATACAGAATAGTCACACTAATCTATGGGTTTTAAGAAATAAAGAAGATATTGTAATAATGCCAAGAGATAATAGAGGTGAGAGCTAAAAGGACCATCTCACTATATTCTGAAGCTCACCACAAAGAGTGTTGAGTGCAGTTACAGAAATAAGTATACTGGCAAATATGGTGACAGTGTCAATGAGTGAGAGAAATAGAATGCCTGTCTTGAATACACGGGGAGGAATAGTGGGGGCATTGGTAATAGGGATATTGCACTGGTGTGGAGGGTGGTGTTCTTTATATGACTGAAAGCCATTTACAATCATGTCTGTAATCAAGGTACTTAATTAAAGTTATTATTTTAAAATAAAAAAGAAAACTTTTAAAAGGCAATTGGCATCATATATGTAATGCAGTGCCGAATGTAGAGCACTTCTTTTTTTTTTTTCAAAAAAATATTAATTGGGGCCGGAGAGAAAGCATGGAGGTAAGGCTTCTGCCTTTCATGCAGAAGGTCGGTGTTTCAAATCCCGGCATCCCATATGGTCCTCTGAACCTGCCAGGAGTGATTTCTGAGCATAGAGCTAGGAGTAACCCTGAGCACTGCTGGGAGTGACAAAAAAATAAATTAATTAAATAAAATAAAAAATTTATTAATATTTTTATGTAAATACCTTGATTACAAACATGATAGTAGTTGGGTTTCAGTCATGTAAAGAACAGTCCCCTTCACTTAGTGCAAAATTCCCATCACCAATGTCCCAAATTTCCCTCCTCCCAAGCCCACCACCACCTTGTACTCTAGACAGGCTTTCTACTTCCCTCATTCATTCACATTGTTATGATAGTTCTCAATGTAGTTATTTCACTAACTGCACTTATCACTCTTCATGATGATCTTCATGTAGTGAGCTGGAACTTCCAGACCTCCTCTCCTTTGTCTCTGAAAATTATTGCAAGATGTATTTTATTTTTCTTAAAACCCATAGATGAGAGAGCCTATTCTGCATCTATCTCTCTCCCTCTGACTTATTTCACTCAGCATAATAGATTCAATTCACATCCATGTATAGAAAAATCTCATGACTTCATCTCTCCTGACGGCTGCATAATATTCCATTGTGTATATGTACCACAGTTTGTTTAGTCATTCGTCTGTTGAAGGGCATCTTGGTTGTTTCCAGAGTCTAGCTATTTTAAATTGTGCTGCAATGAATATAGATGTGAGAACGAGATTTTTGTATTGTATTTTTGTGTTCCTAGGTTATATCCCTAGGAGTGGTATAGCTGGATCATATGGTAGCTCAATTTCCAGTTTTTGGAGGAATCTCCATATCGCTTTCCAGAAAGGTTGGACTAGACAGCATTCCCACCAGCAGTGGATAAGAGTTCCTTTCTCTCCACATCCCTGCCAGCACTGCTTGTTTTCATTCTTTGTGATGTGCGCCAATCTCTGTGGTGTGAGATGGTACCTCATAGTTGTTTTGATTTACATCTCCCTGATGATTAGTGATGTGGAGCATTTTTTCATGTGCCTTTGACAATTTCTATTTCTTTTTTGTCAAGTGTCTGTCCAGTTCTTCTCCCTATTTTCTGATGGGATTAGATAATTTGTAATTTTTGTCAATGTCTTATATATTTTGGATATTAGCCCCTTATCTGATGGGTATTGGGTGAATAGTTTCTCCCACTCAGTGGGTGGCTCTTGTATCCAGGGCACTGTTTCCTTTGAGATGTGGAAGCTTCTCAGCTTGATATACTCTCATCTGTTTATCTCTGATTCCACTTGTTTGGAGAGTGCCTTTTCCTCCTTGAAGATACCTTTAGTCTAAATGTCATGGAGTGTTTTACCTACATGTTGTTCTTAATGTATAGCACTTCTATATCAATATCAAATTGAAACATTTCAATGTAGATCATATATTATTTTGTCTTTTATATAACTTTTACACAATATATTTTATTAGTTTTTACCTAATTTTTTCTCTTCCAGCTTACATAGTCTAATAAAAGCTATTTGCAATGTAAAGCTGTTTAAAATAAAGGATCATATTTCCCTTAGAAATGTGTACTTTCTAGAAGTGCTTCTGCAGGCATTTTTCTTTGCCAGTACATTTGAGAGTCCCTGACCTTATCATTATACCAGCACTTTGACAAACTTGGTATAAATATTGTAAGGAGTCTATTTAAACAGAGAAAGATGAACTATGTTACAAACAGTACGATATCAAAATTGTCATTTGAGCAACATGTGCTTTCTCTGCCTTATCCCCAAAACAATTTCAAGTGTAGCTCCAAGTTCCCCACTTACTCATTTTCAATGTGATCATGAGAAAGGAGTCTTTATCAGTTTCTCCTTCCTAACAGATGATGGATACATTAAAGAATCTCATCCCTGATGATCACAAAAGAATAAATGAGCAGAGGAAAGATGGATCAGCTTGTTGCTTGTTGCTCACCATTCAGAAATGATGACTGCTTGTTGAGAGGATAGTGACAGATGAGGTATCTTCAAAAATAGAATTCATGAAATAGAAATAGTGTTCCATGAGGACTGAGTTGTTAGGTATAAGCAAAGAGAATACATATATTTTAGAATAATGAAGTCATTAAGAGTGTTTCTGGTACTTGTCCCCCTGCAGTGAACATATGTAGAATGTGTGACTCCCCTCTTTCTGTCTCTCTACTATTCCTCTCAGTCTTCGGCAAAGATCCTGAAACTATGGCAATGGAGCATTACTGTTTAATGTTTGTTTTTTTTAACTATAGTCAGACACTCCAATGGTCTGGGAGACAGTGAACTGGCCCCCTATTCAAAAACTTTGATAACCCTTGCATGAGTCCCCAGTTACTTAAGAACAAAAGCTTCAGAAAATGACATTAAACCCATTTTAGGCACAGTATTTAAAGAGATCACTGATAATATTTCAAAATAGCACAGATAGATAGTGACTATGCAGTCGCTTTACTTTTATGAATCACATATATTAAGAAAATATATTTGAAAACTAACCCAAACATAGGGACTCATGTAATCATCTTCCAACCCGATAACTTTGCAGCAAAAAGTTATTTCTTTAACTATCAAAAAATAAAATCTCTCCCCAACATACATATGCTATAATTTCATTGATAAGACAAACTAGACATGACTGGGAAAAATATATCTATAATTAGTAGGGACCAATGGTAAGAAAGCAGATTAAGCAAAGACACAAGAAAACCTTGAGAAATAGCATAAACAGTTAAAATTTTTAGTTCACAAGGAATTTCAGGACTAGGAAAAATGCTCAAAATTCTAAAGGAAGTGAATAGTTATGCATAGTAAGAAATCAGGAAGGACTGGCTCACAGTATGAAACTTACTACAAAGAGTTGTGGTACAGATAGGAAAATAACTACACTAACGACTACCATGACAATCTTTTTTTTATAATATCTTTATTTAAACATCTTGATTGCAAATATGATTGTTATTAGGTTTCAGTCATTTAAAGAACACCCCCCTTCACCAGTGCAACATTCCCACCACCAATGTCCCAAATCTCTCTCCATCCCACCCCACCCCACCTGTACTCTAGATAATCTTAATGAGTGAGAGAAGTAGAAAGCCTACCTCAAATACAGGCAGGGGAGGAGGGAAATGGGGGGCATTGGTGATGGGAATGTTGCACAGGTTAAGGGGGTGTTCTTTCTGTGACTGAAATCCAACTACAGTCATGTTTGCAATCATGGCTTTTAAATAAAGATGTTATTAAAAACAACAACAACAACAAAGGGCCAGAGAGATAGCATAGCTGTGAGGCATTTTCCTTCCACATGGCTGACCCAGGATGGACATAGATTTGCTTCCCAGCATCATATATGATCCCCTAACCCTACCAGGAATGATTTCTGAGTGCAGAGCCACAAATAACACCTGAGAACCGCCTGATATGGCCCCAAAACAAAGCAGAAAGAAAGAAAGAAAGAAAGAAAGAAAGAAAGAAAGAAAGAAAGAAAGAAAGAAAGAAAGAAAGAAAGAAAGAAAGAAAGAAAGAAAGAAAGAAAGAAAGAAAGAAAGAAAGAAAGAAAGAAAGAAAGACAACAAAAAAGTATAAAGATAACTAAAATCAATAATAAATCAAATTAGGATGTTAAAATATACAAAGTATTGGAGGAGGTATTGGAATAAAACAGAAGAAAGAAAATAGTAGTATAAATATTTAGGATGTAGTAATAAAATATAATACTACTCTAAAAAGTTTTGGAATAGTCACATAAAGTAAAATGCATATTTTCTTCATGACATATCAATCATACTCCCAATAATTTACTTAAGAAAAACAAAAATTTCTGATATATAGAAACTTGGATGTGCATGAATACTAACATTATTTATAATCAAAGAAATATGACAAAGGAATAAAGACTAAAGTAAGTATGTATTTTGTAGAAATACAAAAGTATGTATTATGTAGATATTATAAAAGTATGTGAAATTGGTGCCCGGGAGATAGCATGGAGGTAAGGCGTTTGCCTTTCATGCAAAAGGTCATCGATTCGAATCCCGGTGCCCCATATGGTCCCCCGTGCCTGCCAGGAGCAATTTCTGATCATGGAGCCAGGAGTAACCCCTGAGCACTGCCAGGTGTGACCCCCCCCAAAAAAAATTTTAAAAAAAAGTATGTGAAATATATAAATAAGTTCTATTTATAGGATCAAATTTATAAATGGACATTTAACTTTTTGATTTTTAATTTTTTTACTTTCTTGTAATAATATCTTTATTTAAGTACCATGATTACAAACATTTTTGTAGTTGGGTTTCAGTTATTAAAAAAAATAAGGAACAGGGGCCCGGGAGATAGCATGGAGGTAAGGCATTTGCCTTTCATGCAAAAGGTCATCGGTTCGAATCCCGGTGCCACATATGGTCCCCCGTGCCTGCCAGGAGCGATTTCTGATCATGGAGCCAGGAGTAACCCCTGAGCACTGCCGGGTGTGACCCCCCCCCAAAAAAAAACGAAAAAAAAAAATGAACAGGGGCCAGAGAGATAGCATGGAGGTAGGGTGTTCACCTTGCTTGCAGAGGATGGTGGTTCGAATCCTGCGTCTTATCTGGTCCCAGAGCCTGGCCTGCCAGGAGCGATTTCTGAACATAGAGCTAGAAGTAATCCCTAAGTGCCACTGGGTGTGACCCAAAAAATAAAACCAAAAAAAGGGAACATTCCCCCTTCACCAGTATAACCTTCCAACTGCCAATGTTTCCCTTCTCCCCTTCTCTCTCCTCATCTACCCCGCCTTCAAAACAGACATTCTATTTCTCTCACTCACTACCACTGTCATGATATTTGTTAGCGTAGTTATTTCTCTAACTGCACTCACCACTCTTTGTGTAGTAAGCTTTGTGTAGTAAGCAGGTCCTTCCAGCTATCATCTCTATTGTCTCTGGGTATTATTATAATGGTGTAATAATGATGAAATTCAAAACAGACATTCTATTTCTCTCACTCACTACCACTGTCATGATATTTGTTAGCGTAGTTATTTCTCTAACTGCACTCACCACTCTTTGTGTAGTAAGCTTCATATAGTGCGCAGGTCCTTCCAGCTATCATCTCTATTGTCTCTGGGTATTATTGTAATGGTGTAATAATGATGAAATTATGATGAAATAAACACAAAATGGATCAAGGAAAGCCTCATCAATTGGTCATGCAAAAAAGTGATCTCGGACCTCCATCTAATATCATGCACAAAGGTCAAATCAACATGGAATAAAGATATTTATATCAGACAAAGAACCATAAGGTATATATAACAACACATAGGTAAAAACTCCATAGCATTAAGACTAAAAGCATTTTCAAGGAGGAAACACAATATCCAAACAAGTGGAAACAGAGATAAACAAGTGGGACTATATTAAGCTGAGAAGCGTTTGCACCTCAAAGGAAATAGTGATGAGGATACAAAGGCTACTCACTAAATAGGACAAACTATTTACTCAATACCCATCAAATAAGTGGCTAATATCTAAGATATACAAGTAACTTACACAAGAAAGAAAAAAAATCTAACCCCATCAAAAAATGAGAAGAAATAAACTTTTACTGTCTCAAGGAAAAAATACAAATGGCCAAAAGACATATGAAAAAATGCTCCAAATCACTAATCATCAAGGAGGTGCAAATCAAAACAACAATGAGGTACTATCCTCATGCCACAGAGACTGGTACACATCATAGAGAACAAGAACAATCAGTGATGGTGAGGATGTGGAGAGAAAGGAACTCTCATTATTATTTTTAAACAATGTTCTTTTTTTTTTAATTATGAGAACAAAGATGCAAAGACAGAGGATAAGGTAAAGATAAAGTGGAAGACAATCACCCATAAGTGGAATTATCAGAAGTCCCCTTGCTGATATCTTGACTTTGATCTTTTAGCCAAAGAACATTAAGAAAAATAATTCAAGGTAAGCGGCAGAGTGGCCGCGCTTTTTGGGTTCAACTCCTGGAGAGGCAGAGTGCCTAACTGGTGCTGTTTTTAAAGTCTCTGGGTGCCCAACTGCCCCGCTCGATTGGCCCCACGTGGGTCGAGTGAGGCCATCTTACCGAGTTTTGGTCCCGAGGTGGTCTTGATCAGGGCAGCTCCACAGAAAAGCAGAGAAAAGGTGGGGCGCCTGGCTGGTGCTGTTTTTAAAGTCTCTGGGTGCCCAACTGCCCGGCTCGATTGGCCCCACGGGAACTCTCATTATTGTTCATGGGAATGCCATCTAGTCCAGCCTTTATGAAAAACCACATGGAGATTCCTCAAAAAGCTGAATATTAAGGTTCCATATGTTCCAGGTATACAACTCCTAGGGATATGGCCTAGGAACACAAAGACACAATACAAAAATGCCCTCTGTATACCAGATGCCCAACAAAAGATGAATAAACTGTGACACACATACACATATATACAATAGAATATAATACTATGTAGATCTCAGGAAAAATGAAATCATAAAATTTTCCTATATATTGATGAATATTATTGAACTTTTTCAAAAGCATAGTAAGAGGATGTTACGTACATAAGGTCTATGAAACACACAGAATCACAAATAAAAACAAAATGAATCCTTTATAATAAAGGTCAGATAAGCAGTTCCATCTAGAGATAGTCATTTTTATAGAGATAAAAGGAATAATTGTAGTAATGTAGAAGTGCGTAAATGTATACAGATGTACTAAAATCCATTCAATAATGAAATGTTCAACGACAAATGATTGAAAATTCCACAACACTGAAACAGTAAATCAGGTATTCCTTAAAACATAACCTCCCACTTTTAATGTCTTTTAAATAACCAACTGTAAGTTACATATTATTTTAAATAGAAGCAAGAGCTAAAACACAGTAGTAAATAATTATTTTATTAAAAGGAGCATATTCATAATAGAAGGCTAGTTTTCCTCTAAAGATTATGAATATTTCATAATATCACAGTTCTTCCAAATTTTGCACCAATCATATATTTTTGTATTTTTATGCATTTTCTGTACCAATCACTTTGAATTCAATAGATAGAAAATTATCTAAATTAAATATAAATAGTAAAAAGAAGATTATGAAGATTTTTTTTAACAATAGCCTAGTATGGACAGGATAGAACATTATACTGATACTTAAGATACTTTAAACTTTTTTGAAGGAAGCTTTGACGTTTTTGCTTGCTGTTGATGAAAAATATCTGGCTTCTGACTTTAAGGAGATGTTCTGACTTGGAAGATTCTGGTATCAAGGAAACATAGGAAGATACAACACAAAGCAGGAACAGATGGAAATGATATACATAAAGGACATTGATTTTTGTTTGCTGGCATCTGGTGTTGGATAAGGATATTTAGGAAAGTGGGTTATTATTGACTTTAAAACCATATGAAGTACAGTTGTTGCTCAAAACTTCTGAATATTCATATGTATGCCTTTAATGTTCTGAATTTAAAATAAAGTAATGGGTAGAATATAAAGACTAAAGAAAATGTGTATGCATATTTTGCACATTCTTGCATGAATTACAGGAATTAGTGGAATAAACCATTTGTTTCCATTTTAAAAAATAAATGTAGTATACAGTTATTACTTAAAAAATATCATTGATCCTTTATTCTAAAATAAAAAATCTTGCTGTAGTTCCCTCAGAGTTCTTTTAAAATATTTCTCAAAATAGGATTTTTTAACTATTCAGTCAAGAGAAAAACATACTGGACTTATCTTTCAACATTCTATCTATGTGTTAGAATATTATTAAGATTCTGTGAGTCATTAAACTATTTAAAGGACAGAGTAGATACAAAAATCCACCAAGATAATGAATAAATATTAGCTGAGCAGGGTATGGAATTTTAGTAAAAATACTGTTTATTGCTCACAATATATCTCAGTTGCTGTGTAAAAATCATGAATTACATTGCATTATTTAGTCGTCAAAACCAACTAATCTCTTCAGCAGTGTTTGTTTACAACTGAACATTAAGAATATGCACAAAAATAAAGTTTAGATTTATTGTATGCCTTGAGAGTGTCTTGCCCTCATTAAGATATTAGCACAATTGAGTCACTATGTTAGAAGATCACATTAATTTCATAGTAAAATAGAGATGTTATACTAATTAGTGACACAGCCTATACCTATCTAATTCAAATATTTCAGAAACGTGTTATCTAATTTTTAAGCAATTTTTCATTTTGTTAAAATTTTGTTAAAAATATCTGTTTTACTGTCATTCCCTTTTGTAAAACAATAGCGCTTGATTTTTATTGTTATTCCTTTCTTTGTAAATACTCTCTACCACACGGGAAAAAAAAAAACAAATAATTGATATTTTAGGGGAAATAATACAAAATTGCTGGTGGTACACAGAAATTGCTTTCTAAAAATTTCCTTGCACAAATTCCAAAAATTGGCCAGGGCAAATAAGCTTTTTCAGGTATGATTAGGTTTAGGAAATCTGATAGAAAATTATTCAGAATTATATTTAATTTTTGAATTAAATAAAAAATTAAAATTTAATATTTTTTGTCCCCAATTCACAATACAGACCAGGCAAAAGGCCTGGGTTGAAGTGCATATGGGGTGCATTTACTGTACCTCCTCTTTATGACTCTATAATCAGTGTAAAGAAAATTTAATATTTAATACTATTTTTTTTTTGTTTTTGGGCCACACCCAGTGATGCTCAGGGGTTATTCCTGGCTATGAGCTCAGAAGTCACTCCTGGCTTGGGGGAACATATGGGACACAAGGGGATCGAACCGCAGTTCGTCCTAGGCTAGCGCAAGCAAGGCAGGTACCTTACCTCCAGCGCCACTTCTCAGGCCATATTTAATACTTTTTAATTTTATTATTTTTATTGAAACTTATTTAGAATATGCTAGTTGAGAGAAGAGAGAAGTAAAATTTCAGTGGAAACACAAAGTAGAATTAGGAAAGCAAAAAAACACAAAAATGAACAAGAAAAATTAGTATTCAAGGGAGAACATAATCTTGAAGAGTGAACCTATTTTGAATTATCTTTATCTGTACTGACAATGTTCATAAAGTACTAAATAAAAGAGAAAAGAGGACTATGAAGATTGAAATTTAGAGAAATAATACAATTATAGAAAAATTTGAGGGCTGTACTATGAAGATAAAGAGGTCCCAAGCCAAGAAAAGTAGATAGCTTACTAGTAAAGAAAATAGAACCTCTCCCTAGAGCTTAGAATAAAAATTAACCATATTTATTTTTGAAGCTCACATTCAAATATATATATGATAATATATCTTTTGAGTCACTAAATCTGTTATGGAAAAACGAAAACCACTACAATATGCATATGTTCTATCTCATTGTAAAATTGTTTTTAATATTTTACATCAACATATATTTTTCTATAGAATTGAGTCATAAATTGAGTCATAAATAGCCATAAATAGAGTCATATCTATTGCATTTTAGGATATATTAATTCCAGCACACTTATATAAAAGTCAGAGCGGCTGTAACATTAAAGTTGTTGATCTCTGTTCAATTCCTGACACCATATATAGTCACAATAAGGAATGGTTCCTAAGCACAACTAAGAGTGGCCCTGAGTACTCCAAGAAATGCCCCCAAGGAAAATTAAAATGAAAAATAAGCACAGTCATATAAAAAGGTAATACTTTATGAATAACCAAATAAACCACATGAGTTTATAAATCAAATGTTTATTTTATATAATCCATATGAGAGATAAAGTTTTTGCCAAATAAGATGCTGTACTAGTAATCTAGTAAACACTTAGTACCACTTAGCTTATTCTTTTTTGTTTTGTTTTGTTTTGTTTTGTTTGTTTGTTTTTGGGTCACACCCGGCAGTACTCAGGGGTTCCTCCTGGCTCCATGCTCAGAAATTGCTCCTGGCAGGCACAGGGGACCATATGGGGCACCGTGATTCAAACTGATGACCTTTTGCATGAAAGGCAAACGCCTTACCTCCATGCTATCTCCTGGGCCCCACTTAGCTTATTCTTATTTATTTTCCTTAAAGTAAAACCTAGACATATCTATGAATGTCATTTTAGGTGATTCGAATAAACAAGCATTGTAACCAAGCAAATTAAATGTGATCTTTTATCTAAAATATGTTTTGTTACTACTTCTTCACAACAAAATTTGTTGAGGGAGGCAAAAATACAATAAATATATAGCAAAATAAGAAAACAAGTGCATTACATATAACTGTACTTGTTATAAATATTGGAGCATACTCGTCATGCATTTGTCAATAAAGCTATATACAATTGCCTTAGGTTAACTAATTCTAGTATTTAGATAGCAAAGTGACATTATTCACTTTAAATAATGTACTTCAACAAATTTCCCTAACAATATTCCCTATACTCTTAATTACAAACAAAATTATAGTGTCACAAAGTCAGCATTCAAAATATAAAGAAAATACATATGTGGTATTAATTGTACTAGAATAAAATCATAATCAATAGCAAGAAATTGACCAGTATCACTACTACTATGCAATTTTTTTCTTAAAGAATCTCTAGTTGGTCATAGTGAATGATCATCTTGATAAGACATTGAATTCTATTTGCCAGAATATTATTGAGGATCTTTGCATCTGTACTCATCAGGAATATTGGTCTGTAATTTTCTTTTTTAGCAGCATCTCTGTCTGGTTTTAGTATCAAGGTGATATTGGCTTCATAGAAGCTGTTTGGAAATGTTCCTGTTTTTTTCAATTTCAGAAAGACCCTGGCCAGGATTAGTAGTACTTTCTCTTGAAAGGTTTGAAAAAATTCATTAGTGAATCCATCTGGGTCTGGGCTTTTGTTTTGGGGCAGACTTTTGATTACCATTGTAATTTCCTCAATAGTGATGAGGGTGTTTAGATATGCTACATCCTCCTTGTTCAACCATGGACAGTTATATGAGTCCAAGAATTTATCCATTCATTTCATCCAGGTTTTCATGTTTTGTGGTATAAAGTTTCTTGAAGTAAACTCTGACTACCCTTTGAATCTCTGAAATATCTGTAGTGATCTCCTCCTTTTAATTTCTAATATGAGTTATCAAGTTTATCTATCTTTGTGAGTTTTGCCAATGGTCTATTAATCTTGTTTATTTTTTCAAAGAACCAATTTCTGCTTTCGTTGATCCTTCGGACCATTTTTTGGGTTTCAATTTCACTGATTTCTTCTCTAATCTTTGTTATTTCCTTCTGTCTCCCTATTTTTGGTTCCTTGTGTTGACCATTTTCTAATTCTATAAGCTGACTATTTTATCTAAAGTAATTTACAGACGAAATGTGATCCCCATCAAAAAACCTGTGACATTCTTCAAGAAAATAGAAAACAAAGTCAGAGCAATAGCACAGCAGGTAGGACATTTGCCTTGTATGCAGCTGACCTGGTTTTGGCTCCTGGCAAAACATATGGTCCTGAGCACTGCCACAAATGACCCCTGAACACTAAACCAGGAGTAACTCCTGAGCACCACCAGATGTGGTCCATAAAAAAACAAAAAAAAAAAAACAAAAAAAAAACAAAAAAAAACAGATAACAGATTCTAAAAGTTGTATTGTATCATAAAATTTCCTTAACATTACAAGAATTCTGTGGGAGGGAAAAGAGAAATTAGATTCCCAAACTTTATCCTATACTACAGAGCTATAGTAGTAAAAGTTTTGTGGGGAGGTAGCAGAATGATAGTACAAGAGATAAGACAGTGCTTGCCTTGCTTGTGACTGACCCGGGTTTGACCCATGGACCATATATGGTCTTCTGAAATGCCCCAGTAGTCCCTGAGCATAGAGCCAGGAGTAAGCCCTGGCACTGCTGAATGTCACCCCCAAACACACAAGATATTGGAACAAGATAAACTCTTGGAGCAATGGAATAGAATTGAGAAACCTTAATAAGGGGCAGCTCCTACAGATAAGGCTGTGAGATAAACAAAGTGCAAGGAGAGTGTCTTCAACAAATAATGCTAGGAAAAATGGTTAACTTCATGCAAGAAAAAGACAATTTAGATCCTTATTTCTAACTGTACACAGAGATGAATTCAAACTGTATTTAAAAATGTTGATATCAAAGCTTCCATAAAATACATTAAGAAAAAAACAGAAAGGGCCCTCCAAGAACTGAACCTTGAAGGAGACTAACAAAGAAATCATATGCAGATATAAAATAAATAGCACCACATCAATCTAAAAAGCTTCTGTACTGTAAAAGAAATGAAATTTTAAAATTAAAACAAAAACACTTCACTGATTGAGACAAAATATTTGCAGGCTATACATCAGACAAAGGGCTATATTCTTTCCCAAAGATCAACAAAACAAGTACCTCAATCAAAAAATTTGGAGAGGAAATGAATAGACATTTCTACAAAGATGATAAAACGATGGCCAATGGGCTCACACAAAAAAAAAATTCATCATCTCTGATTACCAGAGAAATGCAAATAAAACTTAAAATGAGACAGCATCTTATCCCAATGAAAATGATCTATATGAAAAAAGACTAGAAAAAATAAGTGTAGGTAGGGATGTAATGAAAAAGAAACTGTCGGGGCCCGGGAGATAGCATGGAGGTAAGGCGTTTACCTTTCATGCAAAAGGTCATCGGTTCGAATCCCGGTGCCCCATATGGTCCCCTGTGCCTAGCCAGGAGCAATTTCTGAGCATGGAGCCAGGAGTAACCCCTGAGCACTGCCGGGTGTGACCCAAAAAAAAAAAAAAAAGAAAAGAAAAAGGAACTGTCATTCATTGTTGGTCAGACTGTTGTATAGTTCAACTTCTCTAAGAAATGAGTTCCAAATATTATGAAAAGATCTTGTGATATTATTCCTGGAAGCTTATCTAAGAAAAACCTTAACCTGAAATACATACATATATATTATTACATATATATATACAGATATATATATATACACACACACACTTATCTTTGTCACAATACTATTTACAAAAGCCAAATAGCTATTTCGAATACAGGCAGGATTAGGGGAGGAGAGAGATGAGGGCCATTGGTGTTGGGAACACTGCAGTGATAAAGGGTAGTGTTCTTTTTATGGTTGAAACCCAACTACAAACATGTTTAATCGTGGTGATTAAATAAATATATTATTTAAAAATATATAGTAACAAGTCAAGTGACCAATCATTGATAAATAGATAAGAATATTGTGATAAATATATATAAATACATAGATAGAGGTATATCCCAACAATAGCTAAAGTGTGAAAAAGTTTCACCGGGACCACGGAGAGTGACTCAGGTTAGATAGACTGGTATGCCTAGAACCCAGAGTTGGTCTTATGCCAATAAACTTCTGGGGTGAGGCCTTCTTGTCATCAGGCCAAGGATTATTTTCCATTTTCCCCATATTTTTCTGGACCTATGCAAATAATGGCGATTGCCACTATCACACCTTTACTATATTTT
>PVKC010001925.1:0-46709 GCA_004027635.1 Crocidura indochinensis
CCACGAAGTCCAGAACAGCAAAGGACAAAGAAACACAAAGAAAAGACAAAACTCACAGTTCTTAGGAGTTGGCCCTACTGGGCAGGCGTGGATGCGGAGCAAAATGGCAATTTTTATTTAATCCCCCAAATTTTAATCCTCAAAGCATTGTAGAGATTTAATGCAATTTCATTAAGGATATCCATGACATTCTTCGAAGAAATAGATCAAACACTCCTGAAATTTATTTGGAACAGTAAACACCCACACATAGCTAAAGTAACCCTTAGGACAAAGAAGATGTGAGGCATAACTTTCTCTAACACACACTACCAAGCAATGGTTATTCAAACAGCATGGTATTGGAATAAAGACAGATGCTCAGCTCAATAGACTTCAGTATTCAGAAAATGTTTCCCACACATAAAATTTATTAATATTTGATAAAGTTTCAGAAATGCAAGATGAGGCAAGAAAACCCTCCTCAACAAATGGTGTTAGAATACCTGATCAGTCACAACCAAAAAACCAAACTTGGACCTCCATCTCACACCATGCTCAAGGGTAAATCCAAATGGATTGAAGACCTTGTTATTAGACCTAGAACTATAATGTATATAGAAGATAATGAAAGTAAAACACTCCATTACATTATGACTAATGAAAACTTTAAGGAAGAATCAGCACTGTTCAAACATGTGGAAGGAGTTAAATGGCACTACATTAAACTGAGACGCTTCTGTACCTCAAAGGAAACTGATTAGGATACAAAACCCACTCACAATTTGAGAGAAACTATTCACCAATACCCATCAGATAAGGGCTAAATCTATGATACACAAGGCACTGACAGAACTTAACAAGAAAAAAGCATTTATGCCTATGAAAACATGGGGAGAAGAAATGAACAGATACTTTCTCAAGAAGAAATACTGATGGCCAAATAGCACATGAAAAAAAATGCTCCACATCATTCATCATCAGGGAGATACAAATTAAAACAACCATGAGGTACCATCTCATGCCACAGAGACTGATATATATCACAAAGAGCAAGAACAATCAGTGCTGGTAGGGATGTGGAGAGAAAGGAATTCTTACTCACTACTTGTCAAGATACCTTCTAGTCCAGCCTTTGTGGAAAACAATATGGAGATTTCTCAAAAAACTGGAAATTGAACTCCCATATAATACATCCATAAATTCCTAAGGATACCCTATTGCTAACCTTTTTGAGCATGAGTGCCCAAACTGCGACAAAACAAAACAAAACAAAAAACCAAAGAATTTCCTCAAAAGTGCCAGTAGGTCAATTAAACCTTAATAACAAGATGAAATTTTATAAATTTATTAATTACGGACCTTCCCGTGTGCCAGCTGCAAGGCCTTCTCGTGCCACCCTGGTGTGCATGCCTATGTTCATTGAGGCTCTATTTACAATTGCCAGAATATGGAAACAACTCAGATGCTCAACAATAGTTGAGTGGCGAAAGAAACTGTGGTACATATATATACAATGAAATACTATGCATCTATCAGAAGAAATGCAGTCATAAAATTTTCCTGTACAGGATGGACATGCAAACTATTACACGGCGTGAAATGAGTCAGAGGGAAAGAGATATACACAGAATAGTTTTTCTTATCTGTGGAATTTAAAAAATAAAATATATGGGCCAGAGAAGTGGCACAACAGTAGGACATTTGCCTTGTATGTGTCTGACCTAGAATGGACCATGGTTTCATCCCTCGGAATCCCATATGGTCCCCAAGCCAGGATTGATTTCTGAGCACATAGCCAGGAGTAACACTTGAGCATCACCTGGTGTGGCTCAAAAACAAACATACAAACAAAAAAGAAAGAAAGGAGAAAGAAAGGAGAAAGAAAGAAAGAAGAAAGGAAAAAAGAAGAAAGAAAGAAAAAGAAAGAAAGAAAGGAAAAAGGAAGAAAGAAAGAAAAAGAAAAAAGGAAGGAAGAAAGAAAAAGAAAAAAGGAAGAAAGAAAAGAAAAGATCGTAAGCTAATAATACCCAGAGACTATAGAGATGAGTTTTGAAAGGACTAGCCCATGATGTGAATGCTTGCCACAATGATTAGCGAGTGGAGTTAGAGAAATAACTATGCCAACAACTATAATGACAATGGTAGTAAGTGAGAGAAATAGAATGGCTGTCTCTATGACAGGCAGGGTGTGTGGGAGGAGGGAGATGGGAGGCATTGTTGGAGGGAAGGCAGCACTAGTGACTGGGGGTGTGCTTTTTTATGATTGAACCCCAACTACAAACATGTTTGTAACCATGGTGCTTAAATAAAATAGTAATAAACAAACAAAAAAGAATATAGTCCAATGTTTTCACTGATTTTTTTTTTTTTACTTTTGAATCTCAATCACTAAGAGTTTAAGGTATGTGGTGAGAATCAGACATTCTGATGGCTTGATGAATCAACCAGTATTTTGTGTCCAAAAATACTTTGAAATCCATACAAACATTTCTTGGGGTTGGAGCTCATATTTTTATACTGGCACTATGATATTTGAAGAATTTTTGTTCTGGAAGTTTCCCACCAATTTTGTTTTGTTCCTTTATTTCTTGCTGTGCTTCTTTTGCCATTTTTCTCCTCTGTTGCTTTGCTGCTTTCTATTCTTTTTACACTATCTTCTACTCTTTCAAAACTTCTACTGCATGCCAGTATACATTTTATATTTCTTCCTATAAGTGTGTATTTTCCTTTCAGGTATCTAAGTCACCTAATCTGGGATATTGGTGAAGGGAAGTCACATCTTGAATGGGAGAAAAATTTTGCACTCAACACATCAAATAAAGGTTTGATATATAGGATATATAAAGTGCAAAGATTAACTGCACAAAACCTAAAAATGTCATAAAAGTAGGGAAAGGAAATAGATCGACATTTCTTTGAAAAAGACTAACAGATGGCCAAGAGACTCATAAACATGCTCATCATTACTTATCATTAGGGAAATCCTACTCAAGAAAATAATGAGATATCATGTTACATCAGGGAGGATGACATTTATCAAAAAAAAAAAAATAGAAACAATCTCTATTGGTGGAGAAACTCTCATCCAGTGCTGGTGAAAATACTGCCTAGCCCAACCTCATGAAAAACAGTATGGAGCGTGCTTAGTCAATTAGAAATTTAGTTGCCGTATGTCCAGGATAGAAAAACATTTTCATTGCAGCACTCAGTAAGCAGCTAAGACTTGGAATCAACCTGGATGTCCAACAACAGATGAGTGCATCATGATGTGATATATAATGAAATACTACATAGCTGTAAGGAATGATGCAATCATGCAATTTGCTACAACATGGATAGAACTGGAAGATAGTATGCGAATTAGAGTAAGCCATAAGAAGGATAAAGAATGGTCTCATTTATATGTGGTATTTAGAATATCTGCATGAAGAATTTCAATGTTATAAATGGGAGTTGTCTCAAACCCCCTTATCCCCAGAGCATAGTGAGTAGAAATAAAGGAACTGAGTGGTGGAGGAGAAGCACATATCTGAAAGAATGAGGTCCAAGGACCGAGTGGTCTCAGATACATTGGGGGAAATAAAAATATTAGGACAGAACTATATTTCCAAGCCAAAGTCAACAACAATGGAATCAAGAGACCCAAACTCTAACCATCTAAACTTTAAATGGGCCTGTTATACTGTCAGGCTGGGAAGCAAAAGGTGATGGTTAGTGTACATACTGGGTACTTGATGGAGGGAAGTCATTACTGTTTGTGGGATTGGGTTTGATTCATTGTACGTCTGAAGCCCAACTATGAAGAACTTTGTAAATTGCAATTGTTTCAATAAAATAAATTAAGATAAAGTAAAAAGTCAGGTATCAGTTGTTCCAAAGCATTCTGCTGAGCAGTCACATTCTGTTACTTCTTTCAATATTTATGAATGTTGTTGCTTCTCCATTCCAGGAAGTCCATTCTTCAATACCCGGCATTATAGAAACCAATGAATAATGAACTCTAAAGTTATTTGATCACCACTTAATATTTGCTTTCTTCTATATCTGCATATTAACCACTTAGTAATGAAAGCCTATGATCTGAGCTGCAATAAGCCAAGCGAGCTGCCTGACACTTCCTCCAGTTCTCCAGAGCTCAGACCCAGAATCATTCATTAAAATAGGAATGAGTGCTCCAATTCAGCTTTGATTTCCATTGCTGTCACCTTCTCAGGAAACCACTATCAATTACTTTTTAATTCTATTAGGGTGATTTAATTTTAAAAAGAGAGAGAAACAAACAAACAAACAAACCAAGAAATAAAGAGCTGATACAAGTAACAACAAACCCTATCAATCCAACAAAAGTGGTCAAAATACCTGAATGGATACTTCTGAGAAGGCATAGATATAGACTACTAATATAGGAAAAACAATGTCTATCAACATTTACGGCTAACAACATATAAGGCAAACTTCAATAAGTGAAATACAAATAGAACTCTTGAAAATGACCTAAATAAAAAAGCTTGGAAAGAGTTGATGAGGATATGCATAAAATATGTTATGATACAATGTTGGTAGAACCTAAAATTGTGCGGTTATGAAAAAATAGTACGGAATTACCCTTACACACTGAATCTAGGAGGGCTGGAGTGTTAGTACAGTGATAGGGCGTTTGCCTTGCATGCAGCTGATTCAGGATGAACCTTGTTTCTTTCATCGGCGTTCCATATGGTCCCCCAAGCCAAGTGCGATTTCTGAGCGTGTAGCCAGAAGTAACCCTTGAGCATCACCGGGTGTGGCTCAAAAACAAACAAACAAACAAACAAACAAACCAAAAACTGAATCTACAGAGATAGATAATCCCTAGGTTATTTCTAGCACCAGATGGCCCCTGGAGTATTTGAAGGTACAGAACTCTGAACTTTGAACAGCGCAGACACTAAGAAGTTCCACATCCTCCAGCTTTAGAAATGAGTCATCTAATTTTTTTGGCTGAGTATTGAGAAGTGACCCCTGATATTCCCACCCACATAAATAATTAAATAAATACTTGAGAATATCGTCCAAAACAAGTACATAAACAGAAATTTCTGGTGATCCAGAGATGTTACTTCAAGAACTTTACTTAAAGAATATACAAAGATCAATTTTATTTCTCACTCTTATATTCATAGCAGCCTTATTTACAACAATTGTATTAACTTAATTAAGTATTCATTAAAACAGAATTTAAAATAATATAGGATAAAGAAGCATAGTGTTTATATATATTTTAATATATAAATATAATATAATATAATATATTTAATATATTATTATACTATATTATGTTGTAAAATACTATACCATATTTTATAATATATTATAAATTATATTATACATTAATTGTTCATAATTTATAAAAGGTAAATTAATTAGATCTGTCCTATTAAGTTAATTATTGTGGTTTAATTGTTTAAATTAATAATTTTGATAAATACATATGGGACTTGGTAGTAAATACTTGATTCACGGTAACAGCTCACTAAACTAAAAGTTCTTAACACAAGTGAGCTCTATTATTCAGCTTCCATTCTACGCAGAATTCAACAACTTTAGGCATGTGACAAAGCTAAAACACAATACTCTGGGCTGCAAAGTTAGTACATTAAAGCACATGCTTTATACTCTTGATTGACCCTGATTAAATTCCCAGCACTACATTTGGTCTCCTAAGCACAACTACAAATAATTCTTGACCACAAACTAAGCCTGAACATAGCTATTATGGACATACCATTCCCCCAATGATGTAAAATAATGTCAGATTTTAATAATGATAAAATCAATTCTTAGTCTTTTGGCTAAGAGCAAGTGTAATATCTGTTCTTATCAGTTTAAAATCTCTAGATATTCATAAACAAATTAGTGTATCATGAAGATGTAATTATATACAATGGAATACAACATAGCTGTAGGAAAACTTGATGAGATTATGCTAAATAAAGTAAGGAAATGAAAAACAATAATAATTAGATGATTTAATTAATTTGAAAATAAAAATGATTAAAGCAAATAAGCTGGCAGGGAACAACAAAAATGAGTCAGATTTAGCAAAATTTATGGTGGTTACCAGAGTCAAAAGAAAGAACTATGGGTGCAGTGAGGATATTGCTAATATGGCACTAGAATTTTTGTACAATTCAACATTGGAAATTTGTTTAGCATTGTGAATCAATGAGAAGCTAATAAAAGAATAAAAATTTAAAAAATACCTGATGTATGGTAATAGTACTCTGTACAGTGAATTAATTTAATGGCACTGAACTGTATGTATACTTAAGATTGTCATTAAGAGAGGAAGTGTATTCACTTGTGAAGGGTGTGATGTTGGAATTATGTGTGTTTAATTTTTTTCCAATTAGGGAGTCTACTAATTTTTTCTTCTTCAATTACTTTTTCTTGATGTTACAGTACTATGATGAATAATAGAGGATAAATTGAGTGCTCTAGCCTTGTACCTGATCTAAAATGGAAGTTTTTCTGAATGAAGATGATTACAATTAATTAGAATGATACCTGTGAATTTTAAATGGTCTTTACTATTTTGAGTTAGGTTTATACCTTTTTTGCTGTATTTATTTTTATCATGAATGGGTCAAAAGTCTGTTAAACATTTTCTCTGTATAGCAATATGATTTTTATCTCTCCTTTGTTTACATCATTAATCAAATTGATTGAATTGTGTATATTGAATCAATCTTAAACACCTGGAATTCTATCTGGTCATGATTAAAAAATGTATATGTTTGAAAATTTAAGATTAAACTGAAGTGGTCTGTTTGAGTATAACACAAAAGGATTAAGACATCATGAGAAAAAGGAAATTTTAATATGTAAAGAGATACTAGTGAATAGCTAAAAAGGACATTGCTACCATAATCTTTGATCAAGCCACGGGTTTTAGTATTCCAATGAAGGTAATTTAAATTGAGTAGTAATTTGTAAGATTTATTAGGAAGAGGGAACTGAAGACATAACTGAAGAGATATTGTAGAAAAGATAACCAACATAAAAATATATAAATTTGAGTCATTAATTAATCACAATCAGTTTTTTGCATCTTCTAATTTACTTTACTTGTTCTTACTTTTCTGGCATTGTTATAATTAAGAAGTACCAGTTTGTGTGGTATAAAGTTCTGAATATATACCTTGCATCATTAAAATAAATACTCTATAAATTCTTATTCTACTGCATGACTTATATAGCTCAACAGTAAAAAATACATACATACATCCCTGAACATAGTGAATAAGGGCCCAAAATTATCCCAAATGATATAAACCTTCACATTTAAATAATAATAAAATCACGCAACATTTGGCTAAGAGCAAGGCCATAGATTTATAAAGTGAGGAAATCCATTTTAGCTTCAGGTCTTTGGATTCTTTGTTTTATGGGTGCAAATTTCAAATTGATCTGTTTGGATGAAAAATAATGAAATTACAAATAAAAATCAGCTTGCAGCAACTTGGAAGAAACTAGAGGATATCTTAAAATCAGTCATAAGGAAAAGGGACAGATACAACATTTTCTCACTTTTTGCTGTGTATTAAAGATAAATAGCAATATAGCAACACATGTCCAAAGACAACCTAATAAAAGAACTGATCTACTACTCTCACAATGGAGTTGGGAGAGGTTGAGAGAGGGGTGGATTCCTTGAGAGAAAAAGGTGGGTACACTCGTTTGATGGGTGTGGTGTAATTTTGTATGTGAGAAACCATTAACATCATTGAAACTCACAACATTTTAGTCAAAAATTTTTAAAAAATACAGTAACTTTCCTTCATATTATATATTATATTTTAATGAACTTCTTTTCTCTTTGGAAGGTCCTTTCAAATAAGAGATAAGGCATATTTTATATAAACTACCTTTTATGTAACTCAAAATCTCTTCAGCTTAACACCACTACCCAGTGTTTCCATGGAAATAGTCATGTAGGGTACTGTTCTCTTTATGAAACTTCCAGGCAATAAGCAGTTCTATGTAATATAAGTGATGGGCTAGGCTGAGCCTGTGGTTAGAATGACGCCTCTGAATGACCTTAGGTTTTATGACATCATACAAAATTGTTGCCATGATTTTGGTGAGAAGTATTGCTTTTTTGATTATTTCAAAACACTTTATGTTCCAACCCAACCCATACTTGCTCATTCCAAACTGAGTGGAAAATACATTTCCTTGGCTGATATGTTCTTTGAGTCCAGCCCAAAGATTACATTTTTAGGAAAGTTTGAGAAGAATCCTGTGGCTGTACTGAGTCATGATAGAGTGGAAATGGGTCTTTCTATTTAAAGAGCTTTGTGCTACTGTTTGAAAATGTCAGATTGCTAGGGAACAGTGGGAATGGAAAACTTTCCACTTACTGTCATTCCTAATTGTGAAACTATGAGATGGCAAAGAAATCCAGTTACCTATCTGGGTAATATTTATTTATTTAATATTTTGTATCTGGTTTTTACATTAAATTATGTTATTATTTAATTATTTGCTTTGGTATTTGGGCCATGCCCTTCTATACTCAGAAAATACTACTTTCTCTGTGCTCAAAGATCACTCCTTAAGTGCTCCGTTAATCATACATAACAGCATGTTCAAAGTCATATTGGTCATGTACAAGACAAAGACTTGACCCCTGACTATTTCTCACTATATTTTATTGCTATTTTTGTGTGGATTTTAGACATTATAAAAAAATTTTAAAGCTACATAGTAGCAGTCTCCTAATATTTCACATGGTATTTTATCATGTTTCCCACCTTTCTAATCCTGCCCTCTCAGATACATAATCACAGTTTATACTCAAGACTAGGTGTAGACAATTGGCCAAAAGGCACATGAAAAAATGTTCCACATCACTAATCATCATGAAGATGTAAATCAAAACAACAATCAGGTACCATCTCCCACCACAGCTATTGGCACACATCACAAAGAACAAGAACAATCAGTGCTGGCGGGAATGTGGGGAGAAAATATTTCTCATTCACTGTTGGTGGGAATGCCCTTATGGAAAACCATATGAAGATTCCTCAAAAAAAAAAAGTGGAACTTGAGCTACCATAGGATCTAGGTTTACCTCTCTTATTGATATATTCTAGGAACTCAAAAACGTAATACAAAAATGCCTTCTTCACACTTAAATACATTGCAGCACTATATACAATAGCCAGAATCTGGAAACAACCAAGATGCCCTTCAACAGATGAATGGCTTAAGAAACTGCGGTACATATCTACAATGGAATATTACGCAACCGTCAGGAAAGATGAAGTCATGAAAATTTCCTATACCTGGATGTACATAAAATCTCTTATAGTGAGTGAAATAAGTCAGAGGGAGAGAGAGAGACACAGAATAGTTTCACTCTAAATGAGTTTTTAAGAAAAATAAAAGATATTATTTAAATAATTCTCAGAGAAGAGAGCCAAAAGGACCAACTCAGAATATAAAGATCACCACAAAAAGAGATCAGTGCAGTTAGAGAAATACCTACACTGAGAACTAGCATAACAATATAAATGAGTGAAGGAAGTAGAAACAATAAGTGGTGCCAGATATCAAACCTGGGTCAGTCATATGCAAAATAACCACCTAAATCACTGTACAATTTCTCTGGATTTTAGATTACACTATTTAATTATACATTTTTATTGACTCACTGTGAATGACATAGCTAAGTTATTCACTATAGATTTTTAGGCAATGTTCCAGCACCAATTCCTTTACCAGTGTTCATATTTCTCCACCAATGTCCCCAGTTTTTCCCTCTGCTTGCCTGCCTCTGTGGCAGACACCTTTTCTTTCTTTTTCTTTGTTAATATTATTTTAGGGAGTGTGGTTACAATACTAATATTTATAGGGTAATAAATAAGCATACCACTTTACCTTCTTTAAGAAGCTCGTCCTTGTCTAGCGTGAACACTTTCCTCTATCATTACCATAGTGTTCACATCTCTGAGCTATCCAGGCTCCCTCCATCTCATAAATTAGTTAAGCGAACCTTCATGAAAATGCTCTGAATTTTACACTGTTGCTTTCAAAAAATACTATTGGCCAGTGAATAATTCCTGTAAAATGACAAACAGAGCTTCTTGGGCATTGTCAAATCTTCAGACAATTGAAGTATTTGCTTTTGGAAGTGTATAGTGTAATCAGCTCTCCTCCTCTTCCCTACAAGAAGCCCCTCACCAACTTTTTTTTTAAATCTACTTATATTACCATTTTCTTGGGAAAAGTTACTCCATATGAGTACCTGAATTACTAACTGGTATAACTTTTTATTCCTTGGGGTACACAGGCCTCAAATAGCTTTGTTAGAAGACGGGGGGATCCTGATAAAAAGTTGAGAAGAGTGTGGTTTGATGCATTACATTGTATATGCTGTGGCTATTTTAATTCTAGATATGTTTCTTGAGGCTGAGAGTCAAGAATTATTTCTGTGTATAGTACTGGTGCTTGAGCACAATATGTTCTTCATTGATTCCAGGTACAATTAATAACTGTTTTCTAGCTAAAATTTGTCTTGTGTACAAATGGCTAAGTGTTCACAATAAACAAAGATAACATGCACTCTGACTTGTCTCCATTGCTTGGAACATTCAGGAAAATTTGATAAAAATGTTATTTAGATCACTGATGGTCTGGATAAAGAGGAGGACTATAGGAATACTCGATATATTTCCACGTTACATCAGAGGAGCAGTCATAAAGAGAAGAAACTGAATCCTGCACATACTGCTATCTTAATCGTAAAGAATGTACTGTCTGCTTCCTGGAGGAGTAAGAGACATTAATTTAGGGCAGCTTCTAAAACTAGACATTTAGAGAGTAAAAACAGAAGAATATTCAAATACCAAAATTCAAGCTTAGTATTACCATGCAAACATTTCAGTGATCAAGCATCTAGCACTGTCTAAAGTTGTTTGAATAAAATGTCTGGTCACAGAAACATTGTGAAGCTATTCTTTTCCTAAGCACTACACTAAGTTTGTCAAAACATTTGAAGAAGACTAATTTATACCTCAAAAGGAATTCTCTCTTACAAAGTTGACCAATTTTTGAGCTTGTATGCTACAATATCTTTGGACACTAAAGGGACATGGAATGTGGACTTCAAGTGGAAATGCCACGGGGCTTACAATGTCACTGAGAGGGCAAAAGGCACAATTTACACACTCTCTTGGAGTATGAGATAAAAAAAATTCAGATGGCTACAGTCATTTCTGCTATTTATGTAACTGTCAAAGAAATAGGATAGTTGTTAAAAATAATATGTGTTCCAAAGCCAGGGTTGCATGAGTTTACATTTTTGCTTTTTAATTCATGACTCACGAAATCTAGTAAAAATTTCCTTAATGTATGAATACTTTATAAATATATAGTGGTAGGGAGCACACCACCTCCTTATAAGATTGTTATTAGGATTAAATTAGTACAAGCTGAAATTAATTAGTTCAAGAGCAATGTCCAGAAAAATAAAAAGAGCTGTTAATTTTGGAGTACTCTTGTAGTTTTATAGTGAATCTCCTCAAATACCTCCCTGTGTCTGAAGGACAGTCAAGCACCAAGTCACAGGGACACTAGGACTGCCTAACCAGGATAGGGGTTCAGTTGCAGGAAATTTTCACTTTCATTGCAAACAGGTTTCTGAAGTACAGAATAGAAACTCAGCAACTGACATAAACAATTTCAAACAATAATTTTATAAGACAAATTGCTTCATTTGGGCATCAAGATTCCTCTCAGAGACTTGCTCCCACTTGTTTATGAATCCTGTGGCTTAGAGCCACAAGTGAATTAAGCAGACAATAATATGTAAGCCCCAGAATAGCAGGAGGGGCCTGTCTGAGGGAAAAGGCTGCCATCTGGTCTGCTTACCTTGAAATTGTTGCTGGGGAAGGCCTTTAGTAAAGGAGACTTTGTGATATCGACCTCCTTGAATTCATCCACCCTGTTTTTTAATAGAGTTCAAAACCTATGATCATAGGAAATATAGTTTGATTTCTGTGTCATACCTATTTGTATTTGTGTGTAAAGTAAAACTGAAGTTTTCAAACCTTTCTGAAGCTTGCTTTTCAATTTCTATAAAGTAGTTTTGCAGTTACTGCAATCTTATCATAATTGTATAGTGATCAAACTATAATGCTTGAATGATAAATTACAAATAAATTACAGCACGAATTACATTACATTACATGTAATTATATAAAATAGGCAAATATCTAGATGAAACTTGATAAGGTGAATTAGAACTTGTAACAAAACCATCTTTCCAAATTAAGCAGAAAATTATCCCATTTTGTTATGGCCCTTTAATATAGATTTAAGTTCTTTTCATATTATAAGTGAGATCATATATTGCTCTCATGATTTTAAAATGTTTTTCTGACAAGAAAATGTACTATATTTTAAAATAGAAGGCAAAATCAATGTCAATTTAAGTTTGTACAAATAATAATCTCTTAGCACTTTCCTTCCTTCTAACATACATGCTATAAAAGACAACTCCAAATGTTACAAGAATTGAGATTGCATATGTTATATATTTTAGATGGATAATATACAATAAATGTTGAATATGCTTAAGCTATAAACATAGTTTTATCTCATATATTTTTGAAAGTAGCATTTAATATTATTATGTCCAATCTTCAGTGTATTTGAACATTTTCCACTTGGTTTTCGCACATTTCAAACCTCTCTTAACTTTTATGTCATGCACACATACACATGAGCACTCACATATATGTATGTATATATTTAATTAAGTACTTTTGTGTATGTGTGTATATATGTTACAAAAACACACATCTCTTGAATGATTTCTTAAAACCCACTCTCCCCAGTGGTTTGGTCAGAGTCCTGTTTGCCATTCCTGGTTAACTCTGCCTTGTGGCATAGGTTTGGTGTTTTCAATATTCAGACTTGATGCTGTTTACAGTGCCAGGTGTGTGGAGGTTATCAGACTGGACTAAGTAGTGCTGGGGTATCATGTGCAAAGAAAGCTTGTGTACAAAGTAGGCTTTAAACTGAGCACCACATTTAGTTCAGAAAAACCATTAATGTAAATGTCAGCCTTTGTCTATTTTCACCCTGTTTGTTTCCCCTTGCTGCCCATTCCTCCAGGAGATCATGTGTTAAACTCGATTCTGAGTTTTTACTTGTGACCTTGAAAAGATCTTTAATGACCCATACATAAAGTTTCTCATCATATGATCAGCTCCGCATTATCAAAAGGGATAATGCAAAAATAAAATCTATAAATTGACTCTTTGTATGTTGATTTGTTTTTTAGTGAGGAGAAATAGATTGCCATAAAAATGTAAGGTATTAAAGTTGAAAAGATTGTTTCATTATCTGTATGACTCTCAAAGTTGACCTACCCTAGGTATAGCTCTTCTTGCTTTTTAAACTAGGACAGTATTTTCACTGATAAGTGTATGGAGCTTAGGCTCTTACTCTTGGAAAAAAATATGAGCCTTTGTTTATCATTTTAACTAGCCATAGGAACCATGCTGAGTTCCAAAAATCTTGGGTCTTTTTCCAGAAACATAAAAATATGAGCGGGATAGCAACCATTCTTCTTTGAAGAAAGAAATTATCCTTTACAAAAATTAATTTAAAGAAGACCTTATGGGGGCCAGAGCGGTGGCATGGAGCGATTAGGCATCTACCTTGCCAGCACTAATCTAGAATGACTGCGGTTTGGACCCCCAGCATTCCATATAGTCCCCCAAGCCACGAGCGATTTCTGAGCGCATAGCCAGGAGTAACCCCTGAGAGTCACCAGATGTGGCTTCCAAAAAACAAAAACAAAATAAGAAAAGATAAAAGAAGAGATCACAATCTACATATACACAGTCTCTGTGGAATGCAACGTAAGTCCTATAGTAATAATAATAACCATAACTTAAGCAAAGACCTGGAGTAAAGCAATGAGAATAGCTAAAAGCAAAACATAAGATATCAAGACAGACTAAATGTTAACTTAGAAACAATGTGATATTATGGGGCCAGAGAGATAGAGCAGAGGTAAGCATTTGCATTGCATGCTGCTGACACAGGATGGACCTTGGTTTGATCCAGGCATCCCATAAGGTTCCCTAAACCTTCCAGGAGTGGTTTCTGAGTGCAGAGCCAGGAGTAACCACTGATCACTGCCAGATGTGATGGTAAAGAAGGAGGGAGGTAAAGAAAGAAGGAGAAGAAAGAGGAAGAGGAGAAAGTAGAGGAAGAGGAGGAGGAAGAGGAAGAAGAGATAGAAGTGAAGAAGTAAAGAAGAAAAGAAGTAGTAGAAAAAAAGAAGTAGTAGTAGAAGAAATGTAACTACATTCATGAACTAAGTTAAGCACATTTTGTATGCTTTCTCAATAGCCTTCAAAACATTTCCATGGCAGAGGATTTTTTGTTTCCACCTTTATAAATAACTGGATGTGGAGGTTTGAGAGTTTAAAATTCATGCATAGGTGAAGCAGGAGGAATCTGCAGCCAAGATTAAAACCGGGTTAAATTATATAGAATATGCCTCAAAATACAGATATTTCAACACAAATTTGGGTTTCTGAATTTCGTTCTTGGCTAAGGAACACATTTTCTTGGTTCTAGCCACATGCGAACATTTTCTCAGATTGGTAGGAATTTAATAACAACTTAATCTCTCATGTCATATCCTACTTGGGATTCAGTTGTTCTAAAGTTTTCAGATTAGGTATCTTTGATGGCCATTACACCATGACTTCAAACAAATAAACTAACATTATCTAGGGCTAATGGATACATTACCAGGACTATTATTGATTATAAAAGATAGACACTGAACAGACAGTTATTCAGCATCGTTTAGTTCAAAGAGTATAAACAGATAGTACAGAGGGTACAAACAGATAGTATAGAAGGCAAGCTCTCATCTTCCACATTACTGACACAGGTTGGATCTTTGGCATCCTATGTGATTTTCTGTCAAGTCAGGAGCACAGAGCTAGGAGTAACTCTGGGTTACAAAACAAAATAAAAACAAAAAACTTAGAATAATTACTTTTGAATTTTTCTAGGATTTTACTTTTCTATGTTTTAAAACATTCATCATGTGTGTAGTTTGTTTTGATTCCTAAATTGCTCGATAATATATACCCCAACTTTTTTTTTCCTTTTGGTTGTGCTTAGGGACTATTCCTGGCACAGTGCTCACTAATGACCCCTGGCCATACTCTGAGGACCAAATAAGGTACTAGGGATTTGGAGAGTGGTAAGTGATATGCAAAGAAAGTGCCTTACTTCCTGTACTCTTAGTCTTCCTAAAATACTTCAAATATTAGTGGTATTTTCTATGCCTTTTTGTTTGTTTTGCTTTGTTTTGTTTTGTTTCTGGGCCACGACCAGCAATGCTCAAGGATTACTCCTTAGTTTGAACTCAAGAATTACTAGTGACTGTGCTCAGGAACAATATGGAATAATGGGGAGGGAACCCCAGTTGACCACAAATAAATCAGACACTACCTGCTGTGCTATTGTCCTGGCTCTACGTTTTCTTTCCTTTTCTTTTCTTTTTTACTTTTTGCAAAAAGAATAACCTGAAATGATTCCATATTTAATTTAGTTCTATCTGCCTCCCTCCTCTATATGTTTGTACATGTTTCTCTAGCAGTGGTCCTCAAACTACAGCCCTCGGGCCACATAGTGTATTTGTTCCCATTTTGTTTCTTCACATCAAAATAAGATGTATGCAGTGTACATAGGAATTTGTTCGTAAATTTTGTTTTTAATATAGTCTTGCTCTCCAATGGTCTGAGAGACAGTGAACTGGGCCCCTGTTTAAAAAGTTTGAGGACCCCTGCTCTATGGCATATGTGTGTTACAGTAAGGTGCTGACTTTAAAATTATCTTTTAATATTTTGTCATATAAGAAATTTATAATATATTATCAACCAAGTTATGATCCATATCCTCAAAAAAACCTTTTGAATAAATTTATGGAAATATATATTTTCGGAGCCCGGGAGATAGCATGGAGGTAACGCATTTGCCTTTCATGCAAAAGGTCATCAGTTTGAATCCTGGTGCCCCATATGGTCCCCCGTGCCTGCCAGGAGCAATTTCTGAGCATGGAACCAGGAGTAACCCCTGAGCACTGCCGGGTGTGACCCGAAAACTACAAAAAAAAAAAAGGAAATATATATTTTCTACTATGATAGTCATTTTCTGCCTGTACTATAGATATAGTTTTGTTTATTTTCATTGAGGGGCAACTGTAGGTCTACTTCTGGTTTGGTGTTTAGGGCTTCCTCTTCTTTGTATTCAGGAACTATCATAGTGCCAGGGATTAAAACTGCATGCAAAGTTCAGCTTGTCCAGATACTATTTTAAATATTCAAATTATATAAAAGTAGATTTTTTTTCCACTGTGAATTACTCGAATTATGTAGCTCCATCCCGGAGTAACTGAGACCAGCCCATTTATGGGTGGGGTCTTGGGAACCAGAGATGACCTGTAACTTTACCTGCAGACCCTGCCCATTTCCTGGGAGGGGCCTTGGAAAGGTACTTAAGGGCTCTGACCCAGAGGAGAGGGGCTCTCTCATCTTGGTCTTTGGTTTGTGCCCAGTTGGATCTATGACAGTTTGAAGGTCAGAGGAGGAGTTTGGAAAGAGATTGAGTAAGAAAGATGGATGGAGAGGAGATGGCTGAGGGACAAGGTATAAAGCAGGGCTGAATAGGGATCCAGCGTAAAAGGTTTATAGGCCACACATGTGGCTACTAGGGAAAGAATAAAGCTGATATCTCCTGGAATCTGTCTGTGGATAATTTCCTCGCTGCTACCTGGAACTGTAGACCCACTGACTGAAGGGGGTTGGAAACACGTAGTCCTGGAGGAGAAAGGCGCCCATCCACCATCCAAGCCCATTCTAAGGCTGATTTTACTACAGAATTACTAAGAAAACATGCCATATTTATTCTATATATTTGTGTATAAATATAGTATTCTAAAGTACAAATCTTTTTATTGTACAATGTACTATTGCCTCCTCATTGTTTTAAAAATCTTGCATGTTTTGGAGAACTTCGTGGATCAATTCATTAATTTTTTTGCTTTGCATTGTATTTTATATCATGGGAACAACATAATTAAATTAGATATGCTCTCTCAATAAGTTTTAATGTTATTTCATCTTTGCACTATAAATTTGATAAAATAAAAATCTCTATAGACATATTTCAGATTTAATATCTGAATTAGCTGATTCTCCAGCATTTATACATTTTAAGAGATTTGCCAATGTGTATTTTTAAGACTTTGCATAAATCCTTTGTTGTTCATCAATAAGACATATGTGATTATTTCTCTACAGTTTAAATATGTACCAATATTTAAAAATCTTTTATAATCTTGTATTTAAATATATTTTGCTCTTTCAATTCATAGATATGAGTAAGTTGCGTACATTACATGTTCCTATTTGCTATTTTGACCTCTTGAATTATATTTTTCTCAAATAATATTTTTCATTTTAGGCTATGTACTTTCATTTTTTGTTTGTTTGTTTATAGAAGTTCTTATAATAACCATAATACACATATTTAAATCTAGTTCTTTCAATCTAATTTCACTTAAAAATTTTGGTGATTTTCTTTCCATGTAGTTATTTTAAACTTTTAAGTGGTACAAATATGTCAAATTTTATTTTTATTCTGACTTTGGCAACAAGCTTGGGAAGTTCTGTCTCATTCCAACATTATAAAATTTTTCTATTTCATTTTCCTCTAATACATATGTCTTTGTTTTTCAATTCATACAAACATTTTTAAAGATATATTATAAAATAATATGTAGTCTATTTTCACAATAAACATTGATCACATATTTTATTGCTTATTTCAACTAGTATCATTATCATTAGATCTTCACAAATATTTACATTTGCACAATTTCACATACAAAATTCTTAGACACTAATATTTGTTTATTTTATGCTACTATGTACTAACTTCATTTTTAGCAATTACCAAGGTCTAATTGACAGATTAAATATGATTATTAGGTAAAGGATAAATTCAATATATATTAGAAACATGTAATAATATAAATGCTATGAAAAAAACTAATATGATTAAAGTAAAATTCTGATAGTTTGATAATCACTATGTTGTTAAAGGATACAACTTTTACATTAATTTTTATACCCAAATCACATACTTATTTTTTGTTTTTCTGCTGAGAACACAGTTTGATTCTTAGAAAATTTCAACCTCAAACCTTTCTTATCTTTCTAAGTTTGAGCCTTTACCTTCCTGCCTCCTCATGCTTCACCACCCTGACAGTAACCATATAGTTATCTGTGAAGTTATTTCTTTTATAGTTAAAATTAGTATCTTACAGTGAATATTTTTTTTGACTTTCAAAAAAGTATTAGAATTTTTTCTCAAATTAACTGATTTGAAGACTTGGAAGTACTTGTTAGCAAATTCATCTGGGACAGGCTTTTGTTTTAGAAGAAATGTTTTTACCAGCTCAATTTCCTTGTTAAATGATCTGTTCAGGCATTGGCTCCTTTTGACTAACTTTGGAAGGTTAAAAAAGTTCTAAAATAGAACCATCTAGTGTCTCTAATTTTATGACTGAGACTTCTGTAGTAATCCCTGATGATCCTTAAATTTTTTGTGACACTTTGTAACATCTCTCCATTCATTTCTGATTTTTTTATCCATCTTTTTTATTTTGAGTCTTACTCGCAATATTTCAGTCACCTTTATTCTTTCAAAGAACAAGCACTTGGTTTCATTTTTTGAATTTGTTTTTCAAATTCATTTTATTAGATTATGCTCTAAAGTTGCATTATTTTTTCTGCTTTCTTTAGGTTCCCTTTATTGACCGTTTTGTAACTCTTTAAATTATTATATTAATTTATTTAATTAGGTCCTCTCTTGTTTTCTAATAAATGTTAGCATCTTTATGAACTTCACTCTTAATATCACTTATTACTATATTCTAATAACATCTATTATTCTCACTTGATTTCATAAATATTTTGATATATTTTCTGCTTTCATCTTTGACCCACTGGGTGCTCAGTAATAATTTGTTTAATTTACAAATGTTTTAGTCAACCCTCTACACACACACTTTTCTGATGAATTCCATATTAAAAGCCTGGATTAAGATGACTTTAAAATGAGTACATTCAAACTTTTAAAGAGGACATGTTTCCTATTCATACAGAAAGTTAAAGATAAAGGAAACTTCCACAAAACTTTTGGAAAATTTTAGGGGCACACCCAAGAGTGTTCAAGGTTTACTCCTGCTCTGTGCTCAGGGATCACACCTGTGAATTCTCAGATATCATATTGTCAAATAAAACCCACAAGTTGTAAGATTACCCCAGGCACCATATCTATAACTCCAGGTAGGTGGGTCTGAAGCAATTAGGGTAGCCATGAAGGATTAATAGATCAAGCTAGTCAGGAAATTCATGGAGTCAGTGATTTCTCCCTGTGGTATTACTGAGCATGAAAAGTTAAAACTTTCTTTCTCTATTATACCAATATCCATTCACCAGGAGGAGGAAAGTTATGTGATCAAAAGGTCTTGTATATTAAAAGAAAAGGTTTGAGAGAAGAGGAAGTTAGGGGAAATGCCTTTGATTTTGGTTAATAACTGGGTGTCATCTTACACCATATAAGGTGCTGTAAATCAAACCCAAATCAGTCTTATACAAGACAAAACTTTACCTGCTATATTATCATTCTTGCCTCCTCTACAAAGTTTCCATAATAATAGTATTACCCTTATGTCATACCTGCTGTATATCTCTCCATCCTTAATATAATATTTTAATAAAATATAAACAAAATGCTGCTCAAATTTATATATGTTAATAACTCCCCCATATGTCAAAATGATCTTAGGGTAAAGAAAAACTAATTTATTTTTCCCTTAACTAACTTTAAATTATGCTAGAAACGGTAATCAAGACAAAGTAATATTGGTAATTAATTGAGAACTCAGAGATAAATACTCGAATATATGATCATTTAAACTTGGGAAAAGGTGCAAGTATATGGAGTGAAGCAAGGAAAGCATCTTTAGCAAATGGTACGATAGCAAATGATAAAAAAAATTTCAGTATCATTAAAAAATAAACTCAGGGGGCCCGGGAGATAGCATGGAGGTAAGGCGTTTGCCTTTCATGCAAAAGGTCATCGGTTCAAATCCCGGTGCCCCATATGGTCCCCCGTGCCTGCCAGGAGCAATTTCTGAGCATGGAGCCAGGAGTAACACCTGAGCACTGCCGGGTGTGACCCAAAAAAAAAAATAAACTCAGGTTCTATTCTCACATAATGCTATTACATATTTTAAGGGTTTATACAATCATTATTTTGCTGCAACATAGATGGAATTGGATGATATCATGTTAAAAAAGGAGGCCAGAAAAGGATAAATACATAATAATAACACTTACATGTGAAATTTAGAATATCTGCATAAAGAAGTGCAATATTTTAAATGGGGGTTGTTTAGAAGACTCTTGACCCCAGAGTATAGTGAGAAAATGGAAGAAATAGCATTGAGGAGGATAAATACAGATGTAAAATAAGGGGGTGTGGGTTAAGGGAATTCAAGTACATTGATGGTGTTAAGAACAGAACTAAATAACAAAATCATGGAGTCAACAACACTGAAATTATGAGGCTCACAATTTAACATCTGAACTTAAAATAATGTTTTGATGGCAGGCTGGGGCAGGGGAGGTATAAGATAGGAACATTGTTGAAGGGAGGGTGACAATGGTGGTGAGATTGATGGTGAAATATATGTCTAGGGGCTGGAGAGGTGGCACTAGAAGTAAGGTGTTTGCCTTGCAAGCACTAGGCAAGGAAGGACCATGGTTCGATCCCCCGGTGTCCCATATGTTCCCCCAAAGCCAGGGGCAATTTCTGAGTGCTTAGCCAGGAGTAACCCTGATCATCAAATGGGTGTGACCTGAAAAACCAAAATATATATATATATGTCTAAAAATTATCAATGAATAATAACTTTGTATATTACAATGCTTTAACTAAAATTTAAACAAAACAAAAACCTTAATATGAATTAAAGCCCTCAATATAAAAACTGAATCTATAAAGTATATTGAGGAAAATATAGGTAGAAAACTTTTAGATATCTCAAGGCACTTTCAATGATTCAATGGCAAATCAAATTGAAACAAAGATAAAAAATATGCACAATAAATTAAGAATCTTTCAGTAGCACAAAAGAAATAATGACCAAAGTAAAAAGGTACCTCATAGATATGAAAATAATATTTTTCACATTGTTCTGACAAGGGGTTAATAACATCCAAGGTTTATAAAGCCGTTGTCATTTTTAACAAGAAAAACAATTAATCCCATCAAATAATGGAGAAAACAGATTAAGAAAAATACACAATGATATAAAGATGCCTAAAGGGCATATAAAATGGTCTGAATTAGTTATCATAGAGCTGCAAATCAAAATAGTAAGAATCTATCACACTAGTGATATGGAAACACAGCAAAAAGAACAAAAGGAATAGGTGTTAGCATGGGAATGGGAAAAGGAACATTTATTCATTTATGGTAATGTTGACTAGTTCAACCTTTTGAGAAAACAGTATAGACTCTCCTAAAACGCTAGGTATTAATCTTCTATATATCCCATCAATTCTACTTCTGGTCACTTACTCAAGAGCCCCCAAATCTAATCATTAAATACATTTGCTGTTCTGTTTGTACTGCATCACTACTAATGCAGCACTATTCACAATAGCTTAAATCTGGAACAAAGTGTCCAATAACAAATTACTAGTGAAGGAAACTATATATATATATATATATATATATGTATATATATATGTGTGTGTGTGTGTGTGTATGTGTGTGTGTGTGTATATATATAAAACTGAACACTGTAAAATAATGCTTTTTCTTTACTGTGGATAGAATTGGAGGATGTCAGAAGGAGGTAGACATATACAGATCCCAGTATATAGTATATAAAGAAGTATCATAGGAAAATAAAAGCAACAGAATATAAGAACTTGTTTATAGAAAAGAGTTTCATCATGGCAGTTTATTATTATTATTATTATTATTTACTTATCTATTTCTTGTTGATCTCATTGTTGTAGTTTGGCTATTGAAGTGGGGGTCTACATTTATATTTATTTATTTATTTTCTTCTTTTATTTTCTTATGTGCTTTTTTATCTCAATAACATGGCTTTTATCTGGTGCTTACCCCCCCCCTTTATTTTTTGGAATGCTCACTGGATATTTTTTTTCACCGTTCTTTATGTACTGTGGTGCTGTTTCACCTTTTTTTCCCCTTCGTCTCTCAAACCAAGGATGAAAGCCGCTAGAACTCCACCCATTTCCGGAGTATTCAATCTTTTTTTTTTTTTTTTTGCCAGGTTATTACTTTTCTCTTCTTCAAACAAAACCACATAACTTAAACTAGTCCCGCACCCACAAAGGGGGGGATAAGGCGGGTACCAAGACCAAACAGGTGCAAGACCACTAAGTAGTAAGCTAGGCACAGAGGGGACCACTTATTCTAGCAGTCCCAGGGGTTAGGGAAGAGGATATGTGAAGTAGGACAGGAATGGAGGTGGAGGGAGGACAATTCGGTGATGGGAATTCCCCTGATTATATGTTAATATGTACATAAAATATTATTGTCAACAATATGTAAGTCACTATGATTAAAATAAAAATTATATTAAAAAAAGAGAAGTAGAGAGGCTAGAGGACAGGCTTTGTTGAGACTTAGTGGGGGTTAAACATTGAGACAATGGTAGAAAAAACACACTCTGGTATTGGATGTCACAGTGCATTTTTGTATTTATTGAAATATTTTAAATTTCTGAATCATGTGTTAACCCCCCACATCCAGAAAAAAATATTCAAGTTATGTTAAGAGATTTGCATATGATTTCATGTATAATTTATACGCTTGACTGGTACAAGAATTCTACAAATTTCTTGATAAAATACTTGTGAGGAATCAAGTAAAATAATGATAATTGGGTACTTGACCTGGTGTAACTACCTGAGGGAGAGTGGTGAAAAGGTGGAAGGAGAGTTCACTAATAGTAGATACAGCCATAATGACAAAATGAAACAAGTGGGATCAGATATAGCTTCTTCAGTTATTAGTTACGTTACTCTGACCAATCCAGCATCCTTATTCAGCATTTTTGCAAGATTAAATCAGGTAATAATAAATGTCAAAATAACTCCTAGTCTTCTCCTTAGAGGAGAAATCAGTTTATTTTATACAAGGTAGTCCTTAAATAATAATATAAGTAAATTTAACACAGTAAATGTTAATTTAGGTGACTAAAATAATAAAAATGTACTCTAATTTTACTGTAAATGAAACAATTATTTACTTCAACTAATTGGAAAAACTATTCTTTCCTTTAAACTCTCCAGAAGGAACATTTATATAGTTTGTGATTGACTTCATTTATTTTAAATTTTTAGAAATATATAACACATTTTTATGTTTTGAGGCCACACCTGAAGATGCTGCTGTATCTGTGCATAGGGATCATGCCTGGTGCACAGAGCTCAGTTGTATCAGGGATTAAACCTAACCAGCCATATGCAAAACAAGTGTTTTATTTCTGCACTTTTTCCAGCTCCCATAATACATTTATTTTATTTAACAAGTTATAGATTCCTACATTTTGTTTAAAAATAAAAGTTTGGCAAGTAAAGGTTTGGTCAGATGCTATCTTCATAGAAGTTCATGTATAAATGTCTGACTTTAAAAGAACAAAACACTGCTTGCTTAATATAGCTGAAAATATAATACTCATATGATAAGGTTACAAAAAATATTTTTGTCTACTGAGTTTTGTTTGAATATTTTTATAACAATAAAAGTATTTTAAATGATAATGTTCTTTTCCTTTGCTATCTAATTATGAAATCGGTATCACAACTTCTCTTTGTCATTGAAATTCTCACTAATTCTACAAAGGTCTTTTTCTCACACATTTTGAGGATAATATACCAGTAAGATTAGCTTACAAGTTATTTTCAATGTGGAAGACAGAAACAGAAGAATAAAAGTCCAAAAAGAAATAAAAGATGCTATTCTGGTGTTTTTGTAGATGAAGAAAAGTAAGATGCAAGGGACATAGAGTATAGAAAGGACATGGAAACAAAGTCCTTTAGTTTCAGAAGAAATGCAGTCAACCAAAACTTTGAGATTAGACTATTAATATCCTTTTCAGATCTTTAAGTTCTGTTCTGAAATACTAATTCTGTTGCAATTTGCTACATAGTAATAGTAAGAAACTAATATTGTTGCTGAGAAAGGTATTGGTGATTTCCTATAAAGGAAAAAATGATATACAGCTAGGAATAATTTGGATCTAATACCTGCTTCTTCCTATTCTCATATCTAGTAAAATTTTTTGAAAGAGCTGACAGAAGGCGTTTGTCCCAATTTATAAATAAATACTGCTAATTTCTAAGGAATGGGAAATAGTTAAGGTATTTGTGCAACATAGTCCTCACACTCAAAATTACATGTAATTTTGAGAATAAGATTGTGCTTATATAAAAGAAAAGAGAGAGATAGAAAGAGGCAGGTATAAGGCAGATGGGGAGAGAGCAATCAGGGGAGCATGGGAGGGAAACAGGTAATATTGGTAGGAAGAAATGTGTACTGGTGGTAGGATGGGTATTGTTCATCATATGACTGAAACTTAATCATAAATAACTTTGTAAGTGTGTATCTCAAAGTGATTAAATTTAATAATTTATTGTAATAAAAATATTGTGCAAATAAAGTAACATAGACGATCCTATTAGACTACCATGTGAGAGAACTGAAAGGGCAAGAGCACATACTCTGGAAATGCAAGGCTTCAATTCCATTCCCTGTCTCTGAATGCCACACTAGAGCCAGAGATCTAACCCTGCCAGTCTGGAGCACAATTGGGTCTGAACAACCCAGTATGACTGGTCTGGGCACTGAACTTGAGTCTGGGCACTCTAACTTGAGTATTGCTGAGAATAGCAGCCCCAGGATCCCTAGAACACTATATGGGAACCCATTCTCTCTCAAAAGATTATACTGTACGACTTATTTATTGACTCAGTGAAAAAAATTTACTGAGCATATTTAATAGGTCACATTTCCTAAGAGCACAATAGTTTGTTTTTTAAATAAATCATAACTATTATCTTTTGGGAGGGAATGAGTTTCTAAATAGTGTTCTAAAAATAATGTGATAATCTTTGAAAAAGCTTATAGGTTTTATAGCTTTATAAAAGTACTCAGAACCATTTATTTTAAAAATATCAGCTCTCTGACTTGAAAACAAATTTAGGATTGAACTGCTAAAAGTCATCTAATTTTTAGATAGCCGAGGTCAATTAAATTACATATATCTTTTTTTGTTGTTTGTTTTGGGGCCATACCCGGTGGTGCTCAGGGGTTACTCCTGGCTGTCTGCTCAGAAATAGCCCCTGGCAGGCAAGGGGACCATATGGGATGCTGGCTTTCAAACCAACCACCTTAAGTCCTGGGTCGGCTGCTTGCATGGCAAACACCTCTGTGCTATCTCTCCGGCCCCCTACATATATCTTTTAAATAAACTAGATAAATAATAAGAAATAACCTGTCTAATATAATAATGTAATTTAAGTCTATAAAATTACATATTATGGAAAACCACTATCTAGATTTAGTTATTTATTCGAGGCTATAAAATAAATTAATGATGATGATGGGGTAGGAGTCAGAATTTATTTTGAGCTTATAGTGAAAATTCCTTCAATATTACAGTAAAAATCTTCATGACTAACTTGCTGGTCATGTATTTTTCAATTTATAGGAGAGAAAATGCAGTGGATATAAGATTGATATTAATTCCAGAAATAATTTAAAGTAGAAGTTGTACTAACTTTAAGTTTCATAAAAATGGGGAGAAAAAAAGAAAAGAAAACGAGTACTATTGAGTTGTCCTGTTCTTTCCCTGAAAAGATATAGTCAACTGAAAATTCTGGAAGCTGGTCCCTGACTACTGTGGGGGTAGAAGAATGTGGAGTGTTCCTGTTCCGTGTTCCAACACTTTGTGGAGTTTCAAAACTGTTTCTCAAGTGCCTGTTTTACATACACTTGGCATCTTTCAACTGTTACTCGAGACCCAGAGCCTCTTTCCAATTAGTTTTCAGCCTGTGCTGATTATATCTTAGGGGACCCGAGTTCATATGCCCAGCAGGCACTGTCAACACTCACTTATCAATCTGAATCTCCTGTTTTTATTCTTAAATTATATTATTACATTTTGTTACATTTTGTTTGTGCTCAGGGAACTATATGGGATGGCAGGGATCAAACCTGGGTGAGTTTCTTGCTCTTTCTTCTATATTATTGGTCTGGTCCCTAAAGAAAAATAATTTTTAAGGTTTTGCTAACTGTCAGCAATTTTCTAAGAGTTCTTATCATATAATCTTTTTAACAGTTCTACAATCATTCTCAATATTTAGTGAATCAAACTGAGGCAAGATAATTACATAATTTGTCAAAGATTCAAGTTTATGCAGTTAGTAGAATGCCTGCAAAAAACAAAATCTGGTTTGAATCTAGATATATACTATGAAACTTTGGTGGTACCGCAAATGGTACTAAACATATTCATAAATATATACTTCCACAGTTTACTATTCTTTTAAAATATTTCAACAATGGGGCCAGAGAAGTGGCACGAGCAGTAGGGCATCTGCATTGCACTCACCAACCTAGGAAGGACCATGGTTCGGTCTCCCAGTGTCCAGTATGGTTCCCCAAGACAGGAACAATTTCTGAGCACATACCCAGGAGCATCACATCCTGAGCATCACTGGATGTGACCCAACCCACCCCCCTAATTACAACAACAGCAACAAATAGTTGGGGTCATCTCTAGTAATACTAAGAACTTACTCCTAGTTCTGTGCTTGTCAATAGATCTTGATGGTGTGCAAGCAACTATATGCCTTGTTAGGGATCACACTAAGGTTAACTCTATGTAAGACAAATATCTTAACTCTTTCTGGTCCTGCATAGTTCAGTTTATAACAAATTGACTCAGATTGAAGAAAGCTGCTGGTAGTCTGTTGCCACACATATCAATTTCAGAATCAGAGTCATTATTTTTTCATTTAGAAACAAACCTATTAACACAAGAAATCTTGATCTATCAGAAAATAACTTAATTTCCACTATATTTTAAATACATTTAAAATGTATAACACTGGGACCTACTTCTGAAACAAATATTTAGTGATCTTAGAAGTGTTTTATGAGTTTTCATTTGGAACACTCCATAAAAGAATAAAAAAGAAGAGAGAAATTTAAACACAGAAGTGGAAGAAGATTTACTTATTCATTGTTAATCACAAAATAAACAGTTCTTTTAGGAAAAAGCAGGCTCTCTTGCTAGCATGCTGCCTGTCAGACTTCTGTGTTGGTATAGTGACTGTTGAAATTGCATCCAGAAAGTATAATCACAGTTCTTAACATTATATTTATTTTTCTTTATATTACTTGCTCTTTTTTTACGTCTTTATTGGACGCTATCAACTCCTTGCATTTCAAATGATCAAAACACTTTGTCCATTTCTAGATTCATTCATCTTTAAAATTTGTCAAAGATAGAGTGTTAAGCATGTTTCCACCTTCAACATACATTTCCTGAAGGTATCATTTCTGTGACAAAAAAAAGTCTACTAAAGCTTTAAATATAAAAGAAATCTGAGGGAGAAATAGGACTTCTCAAGACTCAGTGTCTCCCTGTAGGATTTTGGTTTTTACTCATTCAGTTAAACAAGATTTCGACGCAGAGCAAACATTGTCTTCCTTACCTTTACATTTTAGCTGAAAGAATAATTTTTTTGATAAAACTTTTCTGTAATTCACTATAAAGTATTTTACAAATCATTTTAGAAAAAAACCAACTTCTACCTAGCCCCCACTGAAGTTGGTCTGGGTGTATTTGAAATACTTGTAAGTCTCCTCAAATCTGCATCCTCTCTTTTTCAGAAAGGTGGCAGTGTTGCCTTGTGGTTTTAACCAATTAACACTGCAGTGGCAATCTCCAGTAGAGGTGTAAGTCTCTAGTGAATTAACAGACCAACCTTTTCACCTTACTGGGCTGAATGCACTCTAAAACACATTGGAGAGTTGACATTCCCTGAACCTTCAGGCAGTCTTGTAGCCCCAAGTTCTTGTGTTTTCATCTCACTTTAGCGATACTTACCCTAAGAAAAATTCAAAAGGACCTCAAATACACCTAAAAGTCAGGGTCCACACTAGCAACACTAGTGATCAACACTAGTGACCTTCGGTCTCTATTTTCCCATATTTTAAAATTATGCCCAACTAAATGCTAAGCAATACATGAGTTAGAAAATTATGACTTTTTTTTTAACAAACCATTAAATTGGAATATGCACACCAGAGTTCTTGGAAAGCAGCTTATCTTCTAAGTTGTTCTACCTTTTATTAAGCAATAATTCTCTCTTCTATATAAGCAACATTATATACAACTATTGAGAAAACTTAAGAAGGCAAGTGGAAGCGTGGAGATACACACCCTGAGATCTTCCGTGAGAATATATACCAACCCTGGCACTCACCTTCACTCAGCGCCCTTTGAAAAGTTTCCCTTTGAGCCAGTAATAGGAAATTTTGGGAAAAGTCCCCATTTATAAATATCAGATAGTTTGGGAAAAATTCGCAGCACTGCATTTTTTTCCTCTACAGTGATGTCATTTTGAATATTTAGTGTGATCCAAATTCCCTATTTTTACTTCCCCCAAGTGATTTTTTTGGAAGTACATTTGTTTGTAGTAAGTGACATTGAATTTAACACGCATGCCAGGTTCATCTTCTCAGCAACTATAAACTGAAGTTCACAACCACAAAAGTTGAAAACCTGTAATTGTTCATTTTTAATTATTTTCCTTTACCATGTGCTTCTTCAGAATTTCTAATTACAGAAAAAATCAAATAAAAAAGACCTTTTTCACAAATAAAAACACATTTTATAACTCAAAACCTGAAAACAAAGATATAAAAGGACCGGGGTCCAATAAAATTCATTGCTTCCAAAATGTGCTTTGGGGAACAGAGTTGAGTTAGTGACAGTGACGGCAGGCTTCAAAATATTTATTGGAAAGCAGACTAGAGTGGAGAATTGCGGAAGAGAAAGGTTTAAAAAGGAATGCTAAATGCCTTAGCCCTACCTGATCTGAATTTGCTCCTAATCAGCAAAGAATGCTCAGACCCCAGAAGTGTCATGTTGAATTTCAACGAACCGCTGGTCCCTGAGCGAGGTGCCCCTGTTTTCCACCAGGAACAGGTTCCTGAGAGCCCAGCTGACCGCAGCTAACAACTCAGAATTCATCCAACTCTCCGTGCGTTCCCCTGGGTGGGAGTACAGTAACAGGCAGTGACAGAAACCGGTGTCCCCAGAAAACTGGCGGAGTCCCTCTCAAGTGCGTAGCTAGTTAACGGTTATCTGGTGAGGCCCTCCTCCTCTGCATTTGGCCTGGAGCAGCGGCATCCTAGGCGTTCTTGACTGATGTCATAGGCTGCCAGCAAAAGCGGAGTACCATCACTATGGCTTTATGAAGGTCCGGAGTTTGCCATCTGATACTTTTTTTAAACTACTGACAGGAACTCAGCCAATCACGAGCAGGGAGCAGAGAGCTTGGATGGAGCTTCCTCAAAGGGAATGCCAGCTTCTTTTTTTTTTTCTTTTTTCTTTTTAACTCTTTGCTTCTGGCTTAGCAGTCTTGGAACCTCCTTGTGCAGATTCTGTTTAAGTCCTGAGAGGGCATAAGGGGGCAGGAGGAAGAAATGGAGGTTTGCAACAGACCCGGGTTTCAGAAGATACGTAGCTGAGTTCTGGAGGGAGCAGCCAGGGCTTTTCTGCAGACTGTTGCTGCTACTCTGCCGCTGCTATTCTGATGCCACTCTGCAGGCAGGAAACTAAGGTCGTCTCCAACCCAGCGAAAGTCTGCCTGGGCAGCTAACAGAACTTGGAAGATAAAAGGAATCCCTGGAAAATAAATGAGGCTTCCAAAGGACAAGAGTCCCAAGCCCTCTTGTTTAAGAGGCTCAGGACACAGTCTACGTCCCATAGCTCCGGTATCCGATTTGGATATAGTCCATAGAAGAAACACAATTTTACTCCCCATCCTGTATTATGCACTCCATTCCCTCCCCTAAACCTTTTTGTATTAGGTCAGATCTAGTGTGCCTCAAATTCCATCTGGGATGCCTGCGGTGCTCTCCAGCAAGGAAGTGGGTGGAAAGTGAGGCCAGGAAACACCAGAGGTTAAATGATTCTAGACAAAATCTAGTGGAAGGAAGTCCTGGAGGAAGGTTATGTGGAGTGAGGAAGGAGAGAGCTGAGACTCAGAAAGTCTCAGAGGATTTTATCTTGTGAATGTATTCCTAGTTAGTTTCTCTCTAGGGGAAAATCCTTTCCTAATTCAACATGTAGTTTTTGAGCATATCTGCTCTTCAACAAGTTCAAAATCCTGCCCCACTTCAAAATTTGCTTACTTGCTATCAGAAAAAAGACTAAAATCTAAAAACAAACTATATACTTGCATAATACTGGATTGACTTTGTTTGCCACTTCGTATGCATGTGGGCCTCCAGGTTATATGTACTTTGATATATATGTCTCAGTAGACCTTTTAAATTGCTAAAACCTGAAGGGTGACATATATGGTTATAGTTCATAGGGACAACTTCTACTACTTTGTCTCTGACTTTCTATTCAATTTCTCTGATCCTTGAGTTCAATTTTTGTATCTGTTCACTATTTGTATAAAATTTAGAACTTTTATAGATCCCTTGATTGCTATAAGTTAGAAGCAAGAACAATGCCATCCTTTTTCTTTCTCATTCATCTGCTCCTGGGTCAGTGTCTTGAAAGTGAAGGCCTATAGGTATGTTCAATGATTATGAATAATCCCCAGTTAGAATATTACTTACTCAATACTTTTGTAACAAAAAATATTATTGTATTGCTTCTCTGGAGACTAGAAATTTGGAATAGGTTTCACTGGTCCTACCAGAAGGTAGTACGGAGTTATATCCTTGCCTTTTCCAGCTTCTTGAAGATACCCACGATCTTTGGCTTCTCTGTTTTTAATGGTTCCCCCATTGTTCACTGAATTATCCAACCTTCATCAGTTATGCTGTATTAAGTGTTTATTTTGTTGAAGGAGCTATCACTTTCTTACATGCTGGACCTTTGTGATTATATTGAATCTATCTGAATAAAATCTTATATAATATTTCTTAGTTACGGAAATTAATACCATCTTCTATCTTAATATTTCTTTGTTGAGGAATATTTAAAATTTTCTGGATGAGTACCAGAACATTGGAAGAGAACATTAGTACCTTTGCCAATTACTCAGGTGAGCCCTCCACTAGCCTGTTCTTATCTTATATTACATATGAATGTTTCTTGTCTTTCCTGAAGAAGTAAAAAAGAAGGATGCTTGAGGTTGCAGATTTGTAGGAGGTTGAAAAATCTGGCAAGTCTTGAGGTGCCTGTGGCAGGAGGTACTCTTTAGAAAAGAGATGGTGGGATAAGGATTATTCCTAAATTATGAGTACAGAAAAGCTATTTTTAGCAACATTAAAACAAACAAAAAAGTCAAATAGATTTTTATCCTGAAGGCTGTAGGGCTGAGAAGATATACATGACAAATTGAGAATAGGGAATTACTTTTTCTGTGAAAGCTATAATAAAACAGCTAAAGTCAGCATTAAATATCAGGGACTGCATGATCCAAATGAGATCATGGACAGAAATATATATCTATTATCATGGAAAGACAGGGTGAGTGAGAAGATATATATCTATATTTACATATATATAAATAGAGGAGGGATAGGGAGAGAAAAAGTGCATTGTGGTTGTGGGTTTTTTTTTTTAATATGGAACACTTCACAAATTTTCATGTCATCTTTGCACAGGAACCATGTTAATCTTCTTTGTATCTTTCCAATTATATTATATGTGCTGCCGAAGTGAGCGCAGTATTTTTTTTAAGTAATATTGGAAAATTTTACCAAACTCTCTGCAATTTTCCCATCACTGCATGTAGTTGTTGACTTCTTCCCTCTGGGACTTTTAATCTCTATGGATGGAAATCTATAAATAAAAATATGCTTATATAAAAGCATACTTTCTTTTATTTGCAAGCATTTTCTTGAAAATTTTTATTTAAACATTGTGATTTACAAAGTTATGCAAGCATTTTTTATGAAAATTTTTAATAAAATTGAGAAGAGATTTAAGAAAGGAACAGATCTCCAAATTGCTATGCTTTGGGACTGCAAGCTAATTCAACAATGGCATGGCACCAAACTCTATGCTGCAATTGGATTACATTAGTGCTTCTCCCATGATCTTCTCTCCTGAGCTCAACGTTGAGTTTGCAATGTGATATTGAGGAACTTTGAGAACTAGAAAGATCTATATTTAAATTAAGTCATTGTTGTGACATGGAGTAAGTTATTAAAGTTCTCTTGGACATAAAACAACTTGGGTGTTAATGGAGTTTACTTTCAAAAAGATTTTGATGTTAAAATGAAAAAATACACTTGAAATGATCGAAACTTTAGTGGTAATTTTTTGTTTGTTTTTTAGTCACATCCGGCAGCGCTCAGAGGTTTCTCCTGGCTCTACAATCAGAAATCGCTCCTGGCAGACTGGGGGGACCATATGGGATGCTAGGATCCGAACCACTGTCCTTTTGCATGCCTTACCTCCATGCTATCTCTCCAACCCCTTTAGTGGTAATTTTTAGGCTGCTATTTTTATCCTTCTCCAACTTCAAATAATTTTTGATAATTACAAGTAACTATTATTTTTTTGAAGGGGGGCATACCCAGCAGAGCTCAGGGGTTACTCCAGGTTCTGCCCTCAGAAATTGCTCCTGACTTGGGGGACCAAATAGAATGCAGGGATAGAATCTGCATTTGTCCTGGGACAGCTGCATGCAATACAAATGCCCTATCACTGTGCTACCACTCGGGCCCCATGTAATTATTTTTAAATGATTTTTGTGGGTTAGCTTTTGGGGTGAAACCAAGTGGTTCTCAAAACTTACTCCCAACTCTATACTTAGTGATCTCTCCTGGTAATGCTCAGAGTACTACTGTGAGGATGGGAATCAAATTCAGGGTAGTGTTCAAGGTAAGGGACTTAACTCTCGTACTGATGCTCTTTCTCTTTTGTTGTGATTTTAATTTACTCTGCCATCTGGAAATTTATAATAAATGACTACAATATAGTAGTCTACAATAAACACATATCCTGTGATTTCAGATTCCCTGGGTTATAATCTGGGCATGGCTTAATTGGTCCTTTGCTTGGGTGCTCACTAGGTTGAAAACAATGTTGTGGTCTGCTTAGAGGCTCATTTTTTTTTTAAAAATTTATTGACTATTCAACTCTATTTCATTCTTTGCAGCTCTAAAATATTTAATGGCTTGTTTTTACAAAGTTAATAGAATTTTCCATCAAAGATTCTTATGAAAGACTCAGTTGATTAGGATAGACCCACTCAGGAAAATGTTCAAAATGCTTCTTCTTTTGCTATACAATGGAAATATAATTTAGTCAAATTTATTTCCAAAGTCTCCCTCAAGCAAAATGAAAGAGAAATAAAAAGAAGACTAATCTGGGGTTGGAGAGATGGCACAAGCAATAAGGAGTCTGCCTTGCCAGTGCTAGACTAGGATGGCTTGCAGTTTTATCTCCTGATGTCTCATATGGTCCCCTAAGCCAGGATTAATTTCTGAGCACATAGCCAGGAATAACCCCTAAGCATCACGGGGTGTGGCCCAAAAGCTAAAAAAAAAAAAAAAAAACCAAAAACAACATCAACAAAAAAAAACAAACAAACAAAAAAAAACCAAAAAAGAAGACTAATCACTAAAAATTCATTTAAAATTCACTTTTCATAACTGTGGTTTTTGTTTTTCAATTTATGTAAAAGTGGTGTGTATGTCATATGTCATATATGAGTCAGAAGTTCAGAACTGACCTCTGTATTCATTTCCTTATATAGCAGCAAGAAGTCAGCTGCTAGGTGAATAGGCGATGAATAGTAAACAGAGGATGGTTAGTCTATGTTAGCTTCAGAATCTCTTGCACATTCTTAGAAAAATTCCTAAATCCCACCCAAGGTCATCAATTTCTTCACATAACTCATCTGCATGTTGGCCTCTGGACTGTTTCTTTTGTCAGTTCTTCTTTGTATTTTTCTCTATTTCAAATGTTTAGTGGGCAATTTAATGGAAACAATTATCCCCTTTTATATATTCTTTAAAGTTCATTTTTGAATCTGTGAACATCTTTTTGATTAGTGATTCCTAAGGGGTATAGTGTAGAGACATTTTCAAACTGAAATTGGAGGACCCAAAACAAGAAAATATAGAGAAAAAGGGAGTTGTATGAAGAAAAAACTGGACTGTGTATCTCCACATGGAAATAGTAACATGGATTTAGCTATAGTCTTTGAAAAATAATGTGGATCCTTGTTGTCAAGTTTCTGAGTTATTAAAACTGGACAATAAAGGCTGTTGTATTAAATGTATTATTTTGTAAAAAAAATATGAGATCACATGTACTTATAAAAGGTCTTAAAACAAATTATAGAGTAAATAGATATCCTGCACATGTATTTCAGTGGTAAAGTATATGTTTCTCCTATTTTCCATCCCTGGAACTGACAGGAAGTGGGGAGGAATAAGCAAATTAATAAACAAAACAAGTGAGTCTTCCCAGTAGGGATATCCAGGTTCCTAGGTTCTGTTGGTTTACAATTTGTATCACTCTAACTAAAACTGGCTGCCAGCCTCTTCCCTGCTCTTTTATACATGTTGAAAACTCACCTAGGTGGTATGAGTTCTAGATAGGCCTTTTGTCTTCAATCTCTCAGACCAGGGATGATCTTAGTGCTTAAAAAAACATGTGGTTTTGACAGGCAGCTCTCTCCTTTGCTCCCCGATCACATGTTTTCAACCTCTCAAAGTTGGCCAGTTTTATTTCATATCTAACCCCTTTCCAGACCCATTTTTCCTGAGATTAGGTTATGGAGTGTGAATGTCATGATTCCTATAACAAAAAATCAAAATTATGTCTTATAGTTGAATGTGATTCACTTGGGAAAAGTTTAGTAAAATTTCATTTGCAAAAGTTTAGCCATTTACTAAATTTTGCTATTGAATCTGTGGTTTTATCTACTCTCCAGGAGAGAAAGAGTTAAATACATGCTACTTGTTTAAACTTAACCAATCTAGGAATTTTAGCCCAGTCTGGCAAGTTATTTATAGAATGGACTGTGTCCTAGTGCTGTAGTTTAAATATTGAGAAAAAAAAGTCTGATTCTGGACCTACAAGAGATTTTGTGGCACATCATCTAACAATGCAGAAATCTAATGTCACTGCTAGAATAATATTAGAATCAAATTTTAGCTGGAACTAATGTGAACTATCCTTTTAGTATTTGGGGGTCCTGGATTCTGAACAAGGAGAGATGTTATTTTATAGGGAACACATGTTAGGCTTATCTTTGGTTCTCAATAAGAAGGGATAATTTTTTTAAAAGCCACTTCTGTAAAAGACCACATGTTAGGCTTTCTCAAGCATATTTCATTTAATATCACCTCGAGCTACCTGGGCATGCCAGGTAGCCTATCTAGAAAACACACAGGGAGCATTAGGAATGTACCCTAGAAAACAGCCAATTATTTTAAGGATCATCAGAAGTTAAAACTTCTCTAAAACCCCTCCCTATGTACTCTAACTTGTGACCTTGGGAATGGAGCTCTCTTTTGGGAGATGGCTTTGATCAGTCAGTATGGGGCTTGTGGTTTAGGGATAAAGTTTTGTTTCCAATTGTGTGGTCTCATCCTTTGACTCCAAACTCTAACATTTGGAGGCTCATCCAGGATTGAACAATGATGACTCAGTCTCCAACAAAGCTGCTTAGATCCCTTGAACATACACCAGAACAAAGGAGCTCTGAGAGGGCACCAAGGGGGGAGAAACTGGATGGAATATTGCTCCCCAGGGTCAGAGGCTTGTGGGGACTCCCCATTTTCTCCCATCAGGGAAGATGGTTTTGACTACCATCACCACTGGGAAAAACACCAATGTGGGTGCAGGTCCCACTGGGTGCCACATGGGTTTGAGTTCCACTCAACAGTGCTCTAGCATCACTACTGAGAATGATACATGAATTCAAGTCCCACCTTGGACCTCTTGTTTTCTAGTCCCACTGGGGTTCCATTCACTCTGTGTCTCTCTGTCTGTGTCCATCATGCTGTGTTTTCTCTATTCCACTATCTTCTCTTGTTAGAACACATAGAAAAATTCAAGAGAGAATGCCACCCCATTGGGGTTGGCAGAATTTGTTTTGAGTTCTGCAAAATTTGTTTGTTGTATTAAGTGCCTGCCATTGAGTCTTGTGTCTTTTTTTGTATAGTTGGATTTGCAAGTCTGGTATTATTTGATCATTTTAACTCTCAAATGAAGAAAATGTCTCTAACTTTAGAAGATTCTAAGATATAAAATAAATTTCTTTGAACTTTTGGCCTTCAGGCTCTTGAAGGATCTCTTTCCTTCCTGTTAGCCGGGAGTTTTTGCCAGCATGGGGTTCGGCAGGCCTCTGCCATGACAAAGGCCTTTATAATCAGGCCTAGGGAGGGTGCGAGACTCAGCACCCTTCTACCTCCCACTTCCGGTACTCCAGGGCTTCCCCTGGGCCACATACTGGGCAAGCCAGCAAGGTGGGTCCCTACGAGGAGCTTAAAGGCTAGGCTCCCCATTTCCCACCTGGCTCTGGAGGGAGGGTTTGAGTGGGGGCTTTGAACTTCCCACCTTCCACCTCTTGAAGGATCTTTTTCCTTCCTGGGAGCCAGGACTTTCTGCCAGCATGGGGAATAGCAGCAGCATAAGATGTTCTGGCTTCAGGAAGTCCCAGGCAAGTTTCTTTACTAACCTTGTCTATTGTGACATTCTGCCCCCGTGCAGAACATATAGACAAATGTTTGGATATCATTGTTTTTAATCTGTTTGCCATATTCAGAACAACTCCCAGAAGCTCATTTTATCCCATTACTCTCTCACTCCCACCTCCTATTACCCCACATTTAACCATTTTTTTGTACTAGTGATTTTTGTTTTGGCCAGGGTGGATTGCATATCTTTCACAGTAATGTTTTGGTGGGACTCTGAAGCTTCAGCAGGCAACACAGAGACGACATGACTCTAGCGGTAGGCTTTTTGGCAAGCTTAGGAGACCCCAGGCTTCCCCATCCCTACTGGGGGTGGGGAGGGGACTGGAGAACTTACAGCTTCCAGCAATTAGGAAGCAAATACCTTTCAGGGAGACAAAAGCTTCAGCAGGAACACGGGGATGACATGACTCCATGCACTCTTTGCTTGGCCAAATCACAGACTAAAGTGGTGTCTTGAAACTATTGACTATTTCTAAAACATAAAAGGGACACGTGTATCTTCTTTGTATATCTCAAATGTATTCCCTTAACATCTATAACTCTTTTAGAATATTTGATTATATAGTGACAATTTTGCCCACTGTTTTTTTTTTATTTGATTGTTTACTTTTCCCTCTTTGAGATCTATTTTATAAACAATACTGGTAGAAGAGTATCTCTGCATAGAATTTATGTTTGAATCAAGTTACGGGGAATGTTGAACTTTTTTAATTGGCCCCCAGATGCACCAACAATATCTTGTGGCATTGTTTCTCTTTTGCATAGTCACATTAAAATGAGAAAAATAATACATATGCAAACAAGTTCTTATCCAATAGAAATGGGAACACAAATTTGGTAATGCAGTTAGACCTTATACCCTGATCATTGGCATAATGATTTGGCTTAGGCCTCAGAATAATGGGCATTGCCCATACACCCCTAAACAATGGATACCATTATGGAAACAACCACAATTGTCTATAATATTACCAGTATCCAAACCTCTACCAGGAAAGACCTATGACTGCTCTGGCATTGACTTACTCCAAAGAGTGCTCTCAACACCCAGACGACTCAGCAGCCACCTGCTTACAGGGCAGATCGCTCTGCAATCTAATGGTGTGCTGAAACTTGGTTCAAACAGGCTCCACATCAGCCTGACTTTGATGAAAGAAATGCATAGAATCTAGAATCTTTAAATATAAGAACCTGATACCAACAACAGCTAAAGTGTGAAAAAGTTTCACCGGGACCATGGAAAATGACTCGGGTTGGACAGACTGGTATGCCTGGAGCCCAGAGTCAGTCTTATGCCAATAAACTTCATGGGTGAGGCCTTCTTGTAATCAGGTCAAGGGTTTTTTTCCATTTCTCCATATTTTTCTGGACCTATGCAAACAGCGGCTATTACCACTGTCACAGCTTTGCTATTTTTTGAACACTCATCCTTTAAGAAAAAAAAAACAATTTACTGAACTTAAAAACAAATAACTGTAGTAGAATGCCTGGGATGAGAAGAGGGAGGGGGGAATTTACACTGGTGAAGGGAACTGTTCTGTTTGTGACTGTAACCCAACTATAATCATGTTACTTAAATAAAAATATATTAAAAATAAATTTCAATGAGTTCTGATATTACCCTGAGCACTATATTTTTTTAACCCAGGGCAGAGGGTCTGAAGAAGCAGGGTACCAGTAAAGAATTAATCCCAGAACAAAATGCACCAGAGCAGAGCAGGGCAGACTGATCCAGGTGGGCTTTTACATGTCAAATGAGAGATTTAAAAGGAAGAAGAAGATGGGGGGACACCTTTGTTTTGGGTTAATAGAAAGTGTTCATCTTACACTAAAGAATGAATACTGGGAAGAAAATGGTGAAAATTTTGCAGTTAGCCTTTTTAGGCAATATTGTTAATTCTGTGAGTATATGATATTGTTAAGGTAACTCAATTCCATGTAAATTTTGTCATATCAAACTTAATGTTGGATGTAAAATAGCTTTAAGTGTGAAAATTTTAATGGTACTTGATCATAAATACCTAAAAGATTGGAAATCACAATAGAACTGGTTTAAAGGTCTTTAATAAGTACAGTAAAAGGACAATTTGGTCCTGCAATGTGTAATAATGTAGCGATTTGGTTCTAAATTGACAGGGGACATTTTCAAGTTTTCTTCCTAGTCTTAGGGTTCCATTCTGAAAACTAAGGAAGTTGCCATGCCCTGGGGGAAGGGGGATACATAAAAAGGCATTGGAAGAGGTTGGAGTGCAAAGCAAAGAATGGCCCTCTCCAGTGCTTCTAGCTGGGTGCAAGCAGTTGCCAGTGAATGAAGAGAGAGAAGGTTACAAAAAAGAGTGTAGATGTGTGTTTTATTCAAGGAAGATAAAATGGATGGAGTTATGAATATTTGAAAAAAGAGGTAATTTTGTGAGATCAGTTGGTTGCAAATTGGAATGGAGGAAATTTAAGAACAAAACAAAGTAAAGCACTGCTGGGTGTTATCCAGGCATGCATAGTTGCAGTTAAGATGCTTGAGTTAAGGTTCCAGTATGCACCTATAAGCAGGGATGAAGATGAGGAAATTTAAGGAGAGTTAAGGATTTGATTCAAGTCTATAATAAGAAGAGAGAATGTAGGACCCTGGGTTCAAAACAAGGAGGGATGCTATTTTGTAAGATCCATATGTTAGGCTTCTCTTTGGTTCTTAACACAGAGAGACACCATTTTTAAAAAAAAAAAAAACCCTTTAAAACACTTAAATACAAGCTTTTAAGTTTAACAAGCATGGCTCTTCCACTTACTAGATAGATGACTAACCAAGGTACTTCACCTCTATAAATCTTATATTCACATCTCCAAATAAAAATATAGCAATAGCTACATCAGGAGCTGTGAAGATTGAGTTGATAGTCATGTAATGGACTATCAACTATTTACTATAGCATGAGAGACACCATTTTGTAAGGACTATATGTTATAAGACCACCTGTTAGGCTTTCTCAAACTTTTTCCATTAACACTGTCCTAAGCTACCTACCATACCAGGTATCTTATCTGGAAAGAACACAAAAGAGCAGTAGAAGGTACCCTAAACAATAACCAATCATTTTAAAGAACATTGGAAGCTAAAACCTCCCTATTTCCCCTCCTTAAATAATCTGACTTGTGACTTTGGGCAGGTATGTCTCATCTTGGAGATGGCCCTGACTGGTCAGTATGGGTCTTGTGACTGGCTGAATACAGTTTTGTTTTGCTTTATCAAATCGTGGGATCTGGTCCTGTGACTCCAGACCGTAGCAAGTACAATCTGTTTTAATTCATGATATTGAATATAAAGGAGGCTTGGACAATTTACATAGATTTTAAGTTAAGGATCTGAAGAGTTGCTTCAGTTAAATGTGTCTGTCCTTTATCCTGTGCCAGAAAAAAATACTTTTTCCCTCTCTATTTTCACTAATTCATCCTGCCCCTCCAAAGAGAATATATTTTTTTATTTTATTGAGGTAATATTACTTTGCATGTCTATTTTAAGAATGCATTTGCATTTTAAAAATATGTTAAAACTCTGTAGCCATCATCAAAATATCAGTATCTCTCTAACACAATCCACACAATTGTATTATTGTTTAATTACATTTGGGGACATTTTTATGTAATATCTAGTTATTCTCAATAGCTACAGCTGATTGTGGCTGTTCTTAAGAACTATAAGCAGTATTGGGAATAGAATCAAGTCATCATGTGCATAAAATACCTTATTTCTTTACTATATTTCTAACCTCATAGCTGAATTACTTTTATTTAAAACTCTTAGCTTGGTCCTATTTATTAAAGGGTGAGTTAACTGTATTTAGAAATGTGTCTGCATCATTTTACTGCCTCTTTATAAGCTACTTTCTATGTTATTGATGTTTTAAGAGGGCTGGGAAAAAGCATGGGTCAGAAATTCAGAATGTACATACTGATATTTTTTAGTCAAGCAGACTTTTTGTTACAGTTCCAGTCTTGACTATATAGCCTAGCTTTTTAGACTGGTTTGTGAAAAATTGGCAATGTTAAGATATTTCCTAATATTTAAAATGAAAAACAAATCAACTATGTAATGGTACCAGAATATTTCTGGTTGTTCTTCTGGTATTATATTTAAGATAAAAAGAATTCTGAATAGGAAAAGCATAAGATGATTCACTTTAGGTTACACAACAGAGAAATACTGATCAAGCAAGGTTTCAATAGCCTGATGCAAGGGATATGCACAATGGTATAGAACATATACAAGAAATTTATCACACTGTTTCTACTTGCTTAAAATAAAATGTTTGAGGGGCCTGAGCAGTGTCGTGGAGTGGTAAGGCATCTGTCATTCTATCACTAACCTAGGATGAACCACGGTTCAATCTCCCAATGTCCCATTTGGTCCCCCAAGTTAGGAACAACTTCTGAATGCATAGCCAGGATGTGTGTCACAAAAATGTGTTTGAGAAAGGAATATATATATATATATATATATATATATATATATATATACTGGACTTACAGCTACCATTAAATATTAGACAAGTGCAAATTGCATGGAAAAACTTTTAACTCTGCTTAGGTGGCTTTTATGCTTGAGTAAATAAATTATTTAATTGAATAGTCATGAGATAAAGAGTTACAAAGTTTTTCATAATTGAGTCTCAGTTATACAATCTCCAATACCCTTTTTCTTTCACCAGAATACCACCCATTTTACCATCCATTTTCCCTCACACATTCTCCTGTGTCATCTCTCCTGCCTGTCTCTGTGGCAGAATTTTTTTTCTTCTCTCTCTCTTTCCCTTCCTTTTTTCCTTATAAATACTATGGCTTTCAATATTGTTACTGAAGGAGAATCATACATATCACTTTATTCCCTTTCAGCAACTAGCTTTATCCAGAGTAATCATTCACAAGTATCATTGGCATAGTGGTTCCTTCTCTGCCCTAAGTGCATTCTCCTACCATTATAGGAAGTTCTCATTTCTGAATTAATATTAATATTGTCACTAAATATTAGTAGCATACTATCTTATTTTATATTACACAGAGAAGTGAGATTATCCTGTCTATTCCTTTCAATCTACCTAATTTTACTTAGTATAATATTGTCCATATCCATCCATTTATCATGAAATTTTATTATTTAATTTTAATAGGTTCATTATTTTTATTGGGAGATGTACCATGATGTCTTTATCAATTCATTGTTCTCAGGCACTTGGTTTGTTTCCATATTCTGACTATTTTGAATAGTGCAACAACGAAAAAAATGCATCTTCTTACTCCTAAGGACTGTTTTAACTACTTATGGCTATTGGACAGTATGAGGCTGAACTGCATGAATACTTATATATGCCTGTTTACAAAGTATTAAATTTACTCATGAAATTTACTTAGCTAAAAATACTATATATGCATTTAGTTTCTTATAATATTTTTCTGGATTACTTTTAAAGTGTAACAATATAGTCCATATAAATACATAAAATATGTGTTATTATTTAGGTTATTGGCAAAGTCCCAACTCAGTTTTTTGGACTAAAATTATATAGGGGGGCCGGGCGGTGGCGCTGCAGGTAAGGTGCCTGCCTTACGCGCTAGCCTTGGACGGACCACAGTTCGATCCCCCGGTTCCCATATGGTCCCCCAGACCAGGGGCAACTTCTGAGCTCATAGCCAGGAGTAACCCCTGAGTGTCACTGGGTGTGGCCCAAAAACCAAAAAAAAAATTATATAGGACTTTTTATTGCACAGGGTCAGTGTCTTAATATTTAAAAGTTAACTACACCTTGAGAATTCTAGCTAACTGCCTAGTTGTCAATTACACTATTATCAGTCTTTGTCTTTCTAGATTCTCTTGAAGATTAGCAATTTTTAGTCCTTTCCTTCCTTTCAGAAATTCTTTCAAGTCTTTAAAGCTATATAAAATTTTGTTTGCATAGTTAATGTCATTTTCGTGTGTCAATTCTTCAAAGTATCTCTTGAACTTACACCCGACTTTTTTAAAATTTGTATATCTCCTCACTCACTGTAACAATAGGGAGTTACACTCATAACTGCTTATCATGCTCACACATTTTCTTCTGTGACACTCCCTGAAGTGAGGTCACACATCAGAAACAGTACTTACTGAGGTTTGTAGTACTTTATTCATGATGCTTACATATGTGCTTCATTTAATTGAAGCACAGCAATTATGGGTATGACACATAAAGGGAATTGCTGCAGTTCTCATACTACTTGTTAGAGGTTATACTTCCAGGCCATGTCACTTACACTTCTTTTCAGCTGAGGTGCTCACCAAGTTGCTGACATACACCTGGCTGTGGTACAATTGAGAATGTCTTGGGTGCTTCAGATTACAGAATATGTATGACACATAGAATTTGGAACTATGACTACATGTTTGCAAGACAACATCTGAGTCACTGTGCAGTACCTTCAGGCCTCTTGAAAATACACCTTTCAATTTATTCTAAACATCTCCCCTAATAATGTTGAGTTCTCTTTCCCCAATGTTTTTCCTTCTCCAGTCCAGATATGTCTTTATTTCTAAGTGCCATTTCTTCTTATTTAAATTTTTCTGAATTTTCTATGTTTTTTCTAAATTTTTAACCCAGAATTTATTCTTTTTTCTTTTTAATATTTTTATTTAAAGAAAATGCATCACATAGTTGATAATCATAATACATTTGTTTCAAGATGATGGAAAGCAAAGTTATTCACTCAATTTCAACTTCACAGATGAAAAAACAGCCTTAAAGGAAAAACTGAAATGTCTACTTTAAGACAAGAGAGACCAACAAACACAGTAAACTTATCTACAAAGATGACATTAAACCTATGACAATCATCTCCCTCAATGTTTATGAACTAAATTCGCCAATTAAAATACACAGAGTGGCAAAATGGATCAAAATGATGAATCCAACCTTCTGCTGCCTAAAAGAAACAAACCTGAATAATCAGAACAAACATAGACTCAAAATTAAAGGCTGAAGGAAAATCATCCAAGCAACCAGCACCCTTATAAAAGCTGGGGTGACCAAATTAATATCTGGTGACACCAACTTTATACTCAGAAAAGTGGTAAGTGGCAAAGATGGACACTTTGTACTAATCAAGGAATGTGTGCACCAGGAAGAAATCAGACTTTCATAAATATATGCACACAGTGAGAGACCACAAAATTATCTAAAACAATTATTGACAAATCTCAAAGAAGACATCAATAAAAACACAATAATTGTGAAAGACCTCAACATGGCCTTGTCAACACTTGATAGGTCAACCAGACTGAAACTCAACAAAAACATACTAGCCCTGAAAAGAGATCTGGGAAAAAAAGGACTAGTGGACATATATAGGACATTCCACCCCCCAAAACCTGGATACGCATACTTCTCCAATGTACATGGCTCATTCTCCAGGATAGACCACATGCTGACACAAAAAACATACCTTCATAAAATCAAAAGGATAGAAATCTTGCAGGTTACCTATACTGACTAGAAGGCTCTGAAATTAGATGTGAACTACAAAGAAAAACAGAAGGAAAATCTTAACAATTGGAAATTAAACACTCTGCTACTGAACAACCAGTGGGTCCAGGATGAAATCAAAAAGGAAATCAAAACTTTCCTGGAAACAAATGATAATGAAGACACAAACTGCTAGAATCTATGGGATACAGCAAAGAAAGGTCCTGAGAGGGAAATTTATAGCTATGAAAGCGCAACTCAGGAAGAAGGGACAGCTCACAAAATTAGAAAATAACCAACAAAAGGAACCAAAAATAGGGAGACAGAAGGAAATAACAAAACTGAAAGCAGAAATCAATGAAGTGGAACCCAAAAAAAACAATCCAAAAGATCAACGAAAGCAGAAGTTGGTTCTTTGAAAAAATCAACGAGATTGATACCATTGGCAAAATTCACAAAGAGAGAGAGAAACCTGATAATCCATATTAGAAATGAAAAGGGGGATATCACGACAGATATTTCAAAGATCAAAAGGGTAATCAGAGACTACTTTGAGAAACGTTATGCTACTATATATGAGAACCTAAAAGAAATGGATAAATTTCTGGACACTTATAAACTTCCATGGTTGAGTAAGGAGGATGTAGCATGTCTAAACAACCCCATCACTATGAAGGAAATTGAAACTGTGATCAAACATCTGCCTAAAAAGAAAAGCCCAGGCCCAGATGGATTTACTAATTAATTCTATCAAACCTTTCAAGAGGAGCTACAACTGATCCTAGCCAGGCTCTTCCATGAAATTGAAAAAAAAAAAAACCCGAAAACAATCCCCAAACAGCATTTATGAAGCCAACATTACCTTGATACCAAAACCAGACAGAGATGCTGCCAAAAAAGAAAATTACAGACCAATATCATTGATGAATGCAGATGCAAAGATCTTCAACAAAATCCTGGCAAATAGGATCCAATGCTTCATCAAGAAGATCATACGACCAAGTAGGTTTCATCCAAGGAATGCAAGGATGGTTTAACTTCCGTAAATCTATCAACATAATACAAAATATCAACAACAAGAAAAACAAAAATCACATGATCATACCAATAGATGCAGAGAAAGCATTTGATAAGGTCCATCACCCATTCTTGATAAAAATTCTCAGCAAGATGGGAATGAAAAGAACCTTTCTCAATCTAGTTGAAGCCATCTACTACAAACCAATGGCAAATATTATCCTCAATAGAGAAGAACTAAAAGCCTTTCCCCTAAATTCTGGCACAAGACAAGGCTTTCCACTCTCACCACTCCTCTTCAACATAGTAGTGGAAGTACTTGCTATAGCGATCAGGCAAGAAAAAAGATATCAAGGGAATTCATATAGGAAAGGAAGAGTCAAGCTCTCACTGCTTGCAGATGACATGATACTCTACTTAGAAAACCCAAAGACTCTACCACAAAGCTACTAGAAAAAAATAGACTCATATAGCAAGGTGGCAGGCTACAAAATTAGCACACAAAAATCAATGGCCTTTACATACACCAATAATGATAGGGAAGAGATGGACGTTAAGAAGGCAATCCCATTCACATTAGAGCCACACAAACTCAAATGTCTTGGAGTCAACTTGATCAAAGACATGAAGGACCTATACAAAGAAAACTATAAAGCCCTGCTCCAAGAAATAAGAGAGGACACATGGAAATGGAAAGACATAATATCCTGCTCATGGATTGGCAGGATTAACATCATTAAAATGTCAATACTCCCCAAAGCATTATACAGATTTAATGCGATCCCTCTAAAGACACCAATGACATTCTTCAAAGAAGTGAATTAAATACTTATGAAGTTCATCTGGAACAATAAACACCATCGAATAGCTAAAGTACTCCTAGGGAAAAGGAGTATGGGAGGCATTAATTTCCCCAACTTTAAACTGTACTTCAAAGCAATAGTTATCAAAACAGCATGGTATTGGAATAAAGACAGACCCTCAGACCAGTGGAATAGGCTTGAGTTCTCAGACATTGTCCCCAGACATACAATTACATAATTTTTGACAAAGGAGTCAGAAATCCTAAGTGGAGCAGGGAAAACCTCTTCAACAAGTGTTGTTGGC